>JAECUM010000869.1:0-230631 GCA_016617855.1 Megalonaias nervosa
TTGGCTTCCAAGGTTGGCTTGCTTTGTAATAAAAATAACCTGTGCTAGTGAATGTGTTTTCAAATAGTGATTTTTATTTGCGAGATAATGTCCTATAGTTGACCTGGATATAATTCAGTTTTGGTTATTTTGCACCTAACACCATGTCCTGCATGAATGGCAGTCGTCTTCAAGATATCAGTTGATTATTTCCCTCTCGTTTGCAATTTTGCTGGATCCAGTTTTCAATCGGATAACATATTCAAACCTTTGAGCACAACCAAACACGATTTGTTTCTCAATGGTCATATCAATGAACAACATATTGTGTGTTATCGGACATAAGTGATACACGCTACAGTATGGAAGCTTATGTTACATACCGGTATATGGAGTTCATGGATATATTTTATTCTTTAATGCTGATGATGAATAAAAAGGAATTAAAGATAACAATATGAGGTTAGTTTCTTTCTTTTTATTATCAGATAAGCGTTTTATCTATTTTATTGGAACGTGCGGTGGGGGGAGCACAAATTCAGCACAAATTTATTTTGTTTCTTAAGCCTTGGGACATATGACCTAGGTGAAAAAAGTTTCACCATAAGGTCTGGGACAGGAAAAATATAATTATTTTATCATGTCCCAATATATACAGTAAATACGGTAATCAGATAGATTTAAAATCTGTTGTCTAAGGACACCAGTGCAAAATTACAACACTGAAAACATTTCTTAAGCACAACAGCACAAACTTCGGCACAGCTAAAAATAACCACATTGCCATCCAAAGTTAAGTTCCTGCAGAAGGTATTGAGAATGTTGTTACTGGAAAGTGTGACCACAATATTGGATTTAGCATTGATATCCTTTGGCTATATAGTTTATATCCAAGATGTAGCATTTGTTTATACTTGGTTTTTATGGAAAATGATATGAAGAAATATCATTCAGACTGAACTAATATCTATTTCACTATGGTCAAATGTGTATATGTTTACAGTTTTAGTTGTAGTAATACATTACCTGTGGTTAGTGCATTATATTGCTGTATTTTCCTTGAAGTAGTCTCCAGTGTAAGGTGAACATTCAATCCAGTTAGTAATTAGAGGTCTTGAATACAAATATTGTCCCAGTCCGATTCTGTTAGCTATTTCTCATCATTTTGGAATATCATTTTTCATTTCCTTGGACTTTTTATGTAGTTCTCATGTGTCTCTGAGCACTCTACATTAGTCATCATCTGAGTTGTTTTTTGGAGTCATCATAGCCTTATTTATGTTGTAATTAATATTTTAGTAGCAGTAACATGATGACTGCTGTTTTTGCATTGCTGTCTCTTTTCTTGGTACTAGTCCATACAGTCCAAGGTTAATATTCCCTTTTCCAGTTACAGTGGGGCCCTGGCTTACCAACCTAATCGGTTCCCGGACGGCGTTCATAACCCGGGGTGTTCGTAACCTGGAATGCGTTTTCCCATAGGGTCCCATTGTTAAATTTTTAATCCGTTCCCAAGCCAAAAAAAAAATCACCGAAAATTGCTGCTACATTAAAAAAAGGTGAAAAAAGGAGCGCTCACCAATGTTAAAAATGCAGGGGATTCAGATGCATAGCAATAAAACACACAAACACACTCAAAACCCACAAAAACAACACAAACATGACACAGAAATAAACACAAGAACACCACAGACCCCTTTTCTCACCTTTTTTTCACTCTATTTGAGTAGAGGCAGCCATATGTGAGCTCGTGTGTTCGAAATTTTGCGTGCAAGCGAATGGCGGTTCGGTTCGTAACCCGAGTCACCATTCGTAACCCGAGTCACCATTCGTAACCCGAGTAAGCCCTGCTGTAGTAACTGGAGGTCTATAAAAAAAAAATATAATTCCAGTCTGATTACTTGACTACCAGTATTTCTGTCCATTCGGAGTGTCATGCTTTTATTAGACTTTTGTGTAGTTTTCTTGTGCCTCTGGGCACTCATCATTAGAATCTATTTACTGTCAGTTGTATCCTTTCTTGTGTTGTAATTGGTACATTAAAATCTGCCATTGCTATGAGAGACCAGGATGGCCATGCTCATATTTCTTGGTCATATAGTGCCTCAAGGTGTAGTTAAATGCATTCATAAAATGTCTACTTGAGGCATATATCACATCTGCTTAGCATACACTTTGTGAATATTCACAGACAGATGTTCTTTTTGATGCATTTGATCTGATGAGATGTGGAACCTAATGGAAGCCTATAGCAACAGGATGAAGGGTCTCGCTCCTCCTCTTTGTCACTGAAAGACCACTTTCATTCCCATGATGGGTCTAGAGCACTTCCCAATTTAGGGAAGTTGCCAGATCTGGTACAGGAGGGGTCACTGACATGTTAAAAGAAGTTTTCAGTTCCAGTGGGGGAGGATCTTGGCATTTCCATTGGAGGGAAGTCGCCTTCTTCCAGTAGTCCCACATTTCCAAGGAAACTTGTTTTTCTTCTCACTGATATAGACCTGTTTGCAGATTAAGGAGCTCTCATTCATCAGACCCGAGTTCCCCAAATAGAGACTCTGCAGCAAAGGGAGCCTTACTATGTTTAGATTAAAATACAATAAAATTGCAACTTTGTGTACATAATTCTATGGCTGGACCAATGAAGTTGCGTTTTGGTTTTGTACCTTGCCCTTTACCTGAGAATTTAAATCCAAGTCATAATCAAGCTCCACAAATATTGGTTAAAAAATTTTGTTACATGTTGCAAAATTGATGCTCCTTCATACATTTCATCCTTATCACTTGTTCTTGGATATCTGTTACAGGGAATACCTTTGACGTGTTCTTCACCAGCACGTCTCCTCAGCATTCCCGATACCTCATGCTGGGTGCTTCCGAATCGCAGGCAGTGCGTATATGTGTATACTACAGCCAGCCCAACCGACTTGATGTCTATCTTAATGGGACATATGTCCTGCCTAAAAATGCTGCATACACTTCTACAGGAGCCATGATCTTGAAAAGAGAGACTTATGAAGGCCAGTATATGCCCAATGTCAACACCGATGCATCTGGCGCAAACTACATCAACATGAAAACGGGAATAATTTGTTTCATCATAAAGGGTCCCAGAGTAGTAGAAATCAAGACTGCTGAGGTCATCATGGTGGCGTTTGGATTACCGATGTTGACTGTAGATGACTTCTTTGGAAAAAACCTAGTACAGAACCTGGCAGCATTCCTAAGCATTCCATACTCCAAAATCCGAATTGTAAACATCATCAGTGAACAGTCAAGTTCTGGGCATCGTAAAAGAGCAACATCTGAGGGTAACACAACAACAATTCAAATGGAAATTGGAAATCTACCCCTGTCTGGTAAGACTTATTTAAGTTTCCCTGTCTTAATAATTTTTGCAAGTTTTTTTTTTTTTCAAATGTGTATTATTAAACTGTAACATATCTTTTGGGCACGCAAGTTTCATAGATCCATTTAGATGAAGATTGTTTGTCCTTAAAGTTGAATCTAATAATTGTTCAAGATTTAGCTTGAAGACAAGGATTTTCAGTTTTTGTCAGTCACCTTCTTAGCACAAAGACCTTAGACCCACACTGACATTGGACATAATTGGAGAATTTTAGAAAAGTGTAAAGTCCTAAATGTATTTAGGTCTCTGTATATATGTATGTAGATCATTTAAAGTTTTTAAACCTTAGCTGATAAAGTCAACTAGAGTCAGAAAATACCTCCCGTTTGTTTGTACCCTCCTACTGATTTAAAAAAGGAAAAGCACGAATGAGATAAAGGATGCACAGAATTTAGTCAGTTCATTTATTGATTTATAATTTCAAACCTGATTATGCCCAGGTGGTCCCTAACAACCATTATTTTCTGCACGTTTCATTCCAAACAGAAGTTTTCTGTGTCAAATATGACCTGCTTGCCAGTCATTTCCAGTTTCCAGATGAGTCCATTTTCAGCACGACTACATATGTACAGAAAGAAAATACTGCATCATCTGCTTCCACTATTAACAATGTCGAATCAAGCAAAGGAAGAGAATGGCAGTTACAAAGTTGCCTTTCGCATGAATTTAACAAGTGGTGTAATTTCTAAGCTCGTGTGCAAAGGGATATAATTCTAAACTCTCAACATTATGGTAATTTATGGAATTATCTGGCAGTTACTGAATAGGATGAACTATGTCATTTTGTTGTCTGAGGAAAATAGCCTCCCCCATAGTGTACACAATATGGCGCTGTGTTAGTATGAAAAGTATGTTAAGCATGAAAGGCACAGAGGATGCCAGTGTCATAGCCATTCTGGTCACAGTCAGGTTAGAAATTATAAATCAGTGAATGAATTGACTAAGTTCTATGCACTTGTTATCACATTAAAGATTTCTGAAATTGAAATCAGTAGGGGGTTACAAACAAACAGGGAGGTATATTCAGACTATAATACAACTGCTGTATTCGCATATGCTTGCATTTTTGTAGAACCCAGATTTTGGCCAAGTAGAGGAAACCTTTGAATTAAAGACTTGTTGACTCTTTGATTTAGTTATTATTTCTGACTTAACAATATTAAAATTAATAATAATAATAAAGACTTAGAGAAGGTAACTCAGTTACAGAACTAACCTACCTTGAGGTCTTTAGCTGTTATGTACAATATATACAGTAAATAAAACACGATATGATAAATCTGGCTTGACACTAAAGAATTAATTGACTCTGAAGTATCAAGCCTGGAACATAGACACAGGCATCTTTGAACACATCAACATAAATAAAATATAAAATATCATCTTCTATTGAAAAATTCTTCCGTGTAAACGATGCAAAAGTACAGAAAAGCTGGTAGAATTTATATTACTAGAATTGTTCAGTTGTCATAAGATTTCATCCATTAGAGACATCAATTATGCAGAGAAGAAATGCTAGGAACCTGCTTTTTATCACTGGGAATGTTGTTCCTTACTAGTGGACCAGTATTTTAAAAACTTTTTTAAACAATTCCTTCTTCAGCCTTTGTGTAATGAAATTTTTATTTCAAATGACCTTCAATTTGGAGTACCATCAGCATCTCTTTGGTGAAAGATATTGCTTAGGTAGCCAGGAATGGCATTTATGGACAACTTTATACATAATTTTGGCCTTTCTAAGAAATATACTTTCATGTATTGTTAACATTTTTATATTATTCATTGAGTCCTGGAAATTGTCTCTAGGTTGATGTAGAATTAAATGGTATGTCCTCATTTGGTGTTTTAAAGTTTTGTTATGTTTGAATCAGAGGTAGTCCAGATATGGCTGAACATAACTTTTATTAAAGATGACCCTATACTGACATGGAATATATGTTTGCATTTTCTTCAGTAGCCAAGGATAAGAATTAACCTTTTTTGAAACGTGTTTAGTGTGAATAGACCAAGCAAGATTGTTATCTACGAATACATCAAGAATTTTATAATGAGAGGTCATATTAAGGTTAACATTATCAAATTGAACTTGGAGTTTGTCGCTCTCTAGCCTTGTTCATTTTTGTTTTGTTGTAACTAGTATGGCTTTTGTTTTTTCTGTATTTATGATCATATTGTTTTCCTTGTACAATACTTTAAGTCTGTTTAGAGCATCTTGTAAATTATTTTTGGAAGCAGTTTTGGTTTTACCAGACTCAGATAGTGCAGCATCATTTGCATAGAGGTCAGTGGAAGAAACTGAATTTCCTATCTTAAGAGGTAAGTCATTTATAAATAGAATGAATAACAGAAGTCCAAGGATAGGGCCTTGAGGTACCCTACAATTAATATTTTTAATGTAAGAAAGTTGACCATTTAAAGATACTTTTTGCATTCTATCAGTTAAGTATGAAGTAAACCAGTTTAGGGAGTTTTCATTGCATTGATAGATTTTCAGTTTTCCAAGCAAAATTTCATGGTATGCAAGATGAAAAGCTTTATGAAAATCAAACATAATGGTGCCTACCATTTATTCTTTATCTAATACGTTCAGCCATTTATCAATCAAACATACAAGTGCAGTTTCACAAGAGTGTTGACGAACGAAACCCGCCTCCCCCCCCATTGAATAACCTGGATCAAACCACTGTTATGAGGGAATAGGGAGATCCAATGAGCTCAAAAATCAGTTTCTTACTGCCACTGTACAATTGCTTCCAAGGGATCGATGATGGTGTGCCTGTGACGGAGAAGATCCCCTGTACTGAGGCTGCTTAACATCCCCTCACACTGACGGGGATTGAAAGGTGACAAAAACACCAAAATAATTGTCAGAAATTGTAAAATAACGCATACAACCTACAGTAGATCAATGAATCTGCACAATAAATCCCAATTGAATGTTGGATGGGCCCATAGGAACACAAAAACGGCTGGATTGTTGGAAGATGAATTGTACGATATGTGGTCTGTACAGCAGCAAAGCTAAAATCTAACAACACATGGCAGTGCCATGGGGTTGTAATGGGCAAGAGTTATTGTCCTTTGTCTATTGATATAGACAGGGAAAGACAATTTTTCGTGTTTTAGTAGGGCTGGATTCGCAAGGTAGCAGTCTGATGTTCATAATGTGATGTGTTTGGGGAACATATTCAAGGGAGAAAAGAATCATGTATGTGTCTTTCTACAGGGTTCCCACGCTACCAGGAAATCAGGAAAAAGTTAGGAGAAATGGTAATTTTTTTCCCGACCGTGAAAAGTCCTTGAATTTCGCAAATATTGATGAAAGTCAGGGAAAAACCCGTGAATTTTCCACCACCACTTGACACCCAAAACAATCACATAATTGAGACGTAACTAAACTGATTGTGAGTTAAATTTATCGTGTTCTAACCAGAATATTTGGATGGTGCAGTATGGATCATTTGAATGCTTGCAATAAACATGTATGCTGAGTCAATCCAAATGCTCAGTGGATTAGATTCGTAGTAGACTTTTATTTTCAAAGTCAGCTCAATATCCGTATCTTCCTTACATGGAAGGTATGAAAACCAGTTTAGCATCTCAAGATGCCAACATGATGGTGGTGAAGCATAGCCGCTTACCGGATGGCCTAGAAAACTTTAAACATTGTTAGATTGAGTGATACATGCATGAAATCGATATGAAAATAACTTATTTTCTCAGAAATTGTAAGTTTTAAAATCGTTATGTCTTTAATCTGCTGAAAGTCAAGATAAAACTATGGCGTTGATGAAATATGACCTGGTACTCGCGATTTGCATTGCTAGTCGCATGAGTACACAAATCTAACAACCCACATTTTCAAATATTGTAGAGAAAAAAATAAAAAAATATTAAATGAAAGTCATATACTTGTTGTAATAAAAATACAAAAACGAAAGAACACAAAATTCTCCATATTTATATATTCCGAGAACAACTTCTGGAGTGTTGTTGTATCACGTGACTACCACGTTGACATGTGCTCTCTGTCTGATAAATCAGACTAGCCAGATTGCTGGTTTTTACAAAAAGTATCTGACTTTAATTTAATATAATTGAATTTCTGTACAACAACATTATAAAGGAGTTTGTTGTTGATATCACGTGATTTTTGGACTTCCGATGTCGTCATTTGAGATTTGTGAAGCCATGTGACTAGTAATGAAAATGGCGAGTACCAGGTCTGGTTTCATCTATGCCGTAGTTTCATCTAATCTGTCAGCAGATTAAAGACATAACGATTATGATACTTGCCATTTCTGAGAAAATAAATCATTTTCCTATCGATTTCATGCAGGTATGAGTTGATATAACATAAGTGTAAATTTTTTAGGCCTGCTATATGTTGCTACTGCACTGTTGCTGCAAATTCCAAATTTTCGATATACAGTTGCAGTGAGCACACACCCCAACCTAAATGTTCAAATATGAAAAATGGGGTGGGAATATTCGGAGGAAACTCGGATTAGAAAACAGACTGCTATTCATTTTAAGCCAAATTTGTAGTTCAAATTGTTGAATTTCGGAGCTGAAATGAGAAATTGTAGTCCCTTGTACTGTATATTAAAAAACGATACGAGCCCCTGTATCAGTACAGGTTTGGGGACGGGTTTAACGAATTACAAGAAGACAAGTTGATTTTACAGAAAATTCAGTCCTTGTATATACAACAGTATAAAATTTTGAAGGTCTTCTGTCAAAATTGAAATCAACCCTTTTGAAAATGTTTTTTAAAAGATGGATTTTTAACCAGATCGTCTTAAGGAGATTAGGTTGTTTGAAAAATCTTGTTTGGGATTTTATTGGCACAGATAAATTCAGGGTTAAACTCTTTTCATTACAAGACAAGAGTCTAATTATTTGCGTTTATTGTTTTTTTTTATACTGTAATAGGAAATGTTACTTTCTATGAGAAGCATATATAAATTGTTATAGAATTCTTTAGAATTAAAAGTTTGAAAGGAAACAAAAGATAATTTATGTTCATTATGTTGTTCCCACTTAGCAACATAACGCAGGTCAGCAAACTAAAGTTAGAATTTTTATTCTGTACACTGAAATGACATTACATGCCAATTTATAGGACTATGATCAAGCTTGTTTCATGTGATACATTTTGTGGTTTTGTACATGATCATCTTTTCTGACATAGATGTTTTTTAGAGTCTTGAAAGAGAAATATCGTTAGATTTAGAAAATGCATGTTTTATAATCTAAAATGTTCTTTAATTCCATTCAGTAATGGTCATATGTGAACCTTGGAAAAAATTAATTTCATCCTGGAAAAACCCTGGAAATGACCTGGAAATCTATCTTTAGAAAAGCATGGGAACCATGTTTCTAGTAATTTGGAAAGACAAGGAAAGATTGAGATTGGTCTGTAGTTATTTACATCATCTTTTGTTAAAGCTTTATGTAGTGGTATTACCTTGGCAGTTTTTCATGTCTGATGAAATTTATTAGACCTAATTCTTCCGTCGCAGTTGTTGATTTAGTTATTATCTCTGACATGATTATTTAGTCAGTGAGCTTCATACTTTATATCTGTTATAGTTAGTTTTTAGTTTTCAATCAGCTGGTCAGATAGTTTGTTTGTTGTACATAACAATGTTTATTTGGATCATCTTTCAGAGATCAATGGAACTGGACCTGGGCTTGACCTGTCACATGAGGAGCTGATGAACATATCCTACACCCTACAGAATGAGATACAGAGTGGAAGAAACCTCAGTGATGTGCTGAATACAACAATTCTCTCCACTTCCATTGCCAACCCTTTGCCCAGTCCTGGTTCTAAAGAATGGGCTTCTTTTAACCC
Organism: Megalonaias nervosa; assembly: GCA_016617855.1. Lineage (NCBI taxonomy): Eukaryota > Metazoa > Mollusca > Bivalvia > Unionida > Unionidae > Megalonaias > Megalonaias nervosa. The sequence goes on from JAECUM010000869.1 coordinate 9,249, forward strand.
TCAAACTTCCCGTTATGTCAACTACAACCCTGTGGAGAGGTTTGAGTTCCACACTGCCCCCACTCCAGCTAGTGAAGGCTCACAATTCAGCGTCCAGCCTGTTCTCAAGCCCCTGGATGAAAATGTAAGATTTGAAATGTGTACTTAGTTTACTAGAATGTTACCCTGGTCAGTACAAGGAGAAAGCTTGAAGATTTTTTTTTACAGGAAAACACGTGATAAATGTCAGTTTGCAAAATTCACGTTTTGCACCTTAGTATGGTTTCAGTGTTTCATACATACTCTTAGATAAGTCACATTTTTTTCTAGCCTGTCAAAGCAGAGGTTCAACAATGTGATCACTTTGGTTTGCATGGCCATCCATCTGCATGTCCATGCTCATTATCTGTCCACACACTAGATTAACCTCAGTGTTATAGTTTTTATATCTCCCCTGCTGCTATATTCATGTGCCCATTCATTTTGGCTGGCTGGTCAGCACACATTCTTTGTTACCACAATTTTTCCCGCAGTTTTTGATCAGTTGCCATGAAACGTGGTGCATATTGTAGTCATCACCTGAAGATTTGCATGTTAACTAATCATTGTGACCATGTCATTTTTTTAAGGGTTGTGACCCTTTTTGACTTGCACCTGATTGCACTATATGTTAAAATCTTGTGATTACAAATAGTCTAACATTTTCATTTGATCGCCATGAAATGTTGCGGTCATCATATGAAGATGTGCATAGTGACAAAATCATGCAGCGTTTGGCAAAATTAAATGAATGCAACTAGTCTCAGTCTTTAATTGATCACTCTGAAACATGGTACATGCTGGATTACAGTCATCATTTGAAGATGCCCAGATTGACAAATCAGTGTCCTGAGACTTTTGTTACAGTTATTGCCCTTTTTTGACTTGACAAATGATGTAGTGGAAGACAAAATCTTTTAAATGCAATTAGTAGTCAGTTTTCAGTGGACTACCATATTACTTTGTACATGCTATGGTTATCATTTGAAGAGTTACTGCCCTTTTTGTATTGCAGCTGAATGCAGTGTAAGACATAATCTTGTGAGTGCAACTAATCCCCATTTTTTTTATGGTTTACTATGAAACTTGGTATAAATTATGGTCATCATCTGACGATGTGCATATGGATAAAATACCGTCCTGCTGCAGTTTTTATATCAATGGTCATAGAACACGAGATTGTTTTTGTGGGTTCAATGACACTTTTAGCACATTATTGACGATATCATGTCAAGGGGCTAAATGCCTTTCCCAAGAACACACCAAGGAAGCCAATCCAGGCTGGCTTGGGTGGGTATCAAACACACAACTCTTGGATTATGAATCTGGTACTCTACCTACTGAGTTATCATGGCTTCCCATAGACTAGAAGAACTTGTGGGATAGCTTGTTGTCCTGCATCCAATAACACAAGATTGATTTTGTGACTTCTTGTAGCTACTTGGAGATTGCTATGCAATTTTATACACACATTAATCTCATGGTCTAGTTTCCTCAGTGAAAATGGTGACACTCAGACATGCAATGTGGATACCACATTATGTTGAAAATCTTTTTGCTATTCCTCCTGAATGAATGGGTTCTGTCAACATGGGATTTTCATGAAAAGAGTTCTTACTATGTCTAGTTGGTTGCAAATGAAAATTGTGTCGATCTGACATCTAATATAGCCACCATAGCAGCAATCTTGAAAATCTTGTTATCACTAAGAAACCCACCCACCCCCAAATGGACAGTCATATTGACAAGGGTTTTCACTGGAAGACCTATTGTGATATTGAATTGAGCCTAACTGAAAATGGTGCCACACATATCAAATATGGCTACCACAGTGGTCATGTTAAAAATCTTGTTTTTGTTCCTCCCACTAAATGGATAGTCATATCAACATTGGGTTTTCACTGGATGACTTCTTGTGATGTATAATTGGTCCTAAATAAAAACAGTGCCAATTTTACCTAAAATATGGCCACCATGGCAGACAGCTTGAAAATCTTTTTTATCACTACTCCTGAACAGAAAGTTATATTGACATGGGATTTGCACAAGAAGACTTCTTATGATGTTATGCTGGCATTAAATGAAACTGCTATCAATCTGACCACCAACATGGCTGTTACACTACCATCTTGAAAACGTATAATTACAATTCCTAGATGGATGCTTACATTGTCCTTGAGTTTTCACCAGAATACTTCTTATTAGTTGGTTCTGCATAAATAAGTTGCAGATCTGACATTCATTATGGCCGCCTCTGCTTGAAAAGCTTGTTATTGCTTCTCCTCCAGAATGAAAAGTCACATCATGTCTACTTGATCGTAAAATAAAAATTGTGCCAATCTGACCGCTAATATGGCCACAACAGCTACCATGTGAATGTGGATAGTCTCACAGTTTTCAGTGGATTACCATGAACCTTTGTTCAGGTTAGGGCTGTAATTTGAAGAATTACTGCCCTGTTTGTCTGTAGAATTTTGTGAATGCAGCTTTAAATATTATGACCATCATCTAAAGACATACATATCAACAAACCACAGTGCTTCTGAAACTTTTGTTAGAGTTATTGCTATATTTAACTTGAATCTTGTGAACAAAATTTGTCTCACAGTTTTTGACTTTGAGCTGGATGTAGGGTTTGGTGGAATCTTGTGAGTTCAACAAGCCTTGCAATTTTTAGTGAATTACAATGGAACTTAGTACATATTAGTGCCATCATCTGAAGATACATGTATTGACAGATCACTGTGTAAGAGTTACTGCCCTCTTTGACATATAGATGGATGTATTATAGAGGGCCTTTTTTGGATCCTAATCAGATCGAGAAGAAACTCATATATATAAAAGAGGATCCTCTCTCTCTCTTAAATAGGTGTTTAATATTTTTCTAGGTCTGCTTTGAATGAAACCATTAAGCAGCTGATGGCTTTTTCCTTCTTTATGGCACCCAGATTTGTTTTTTAGACTGGAAAGTGATCAATTTCCAGTTATTATTCAAGAATGACTTAGGAAAATAATTTAAAAAATAGTCATATGCATCATTTATATAATAAAATATATGATTTCATCAAAATTCCTGCCTTCTTCCGTATTCTCTTTCTTTCTTTCCATTAGTAAAGGAGCAAAAAATATATGAAGATTTGTTGAGTGTGTGAGAGAATATGAGCTGGATGAAAACCTTGAACTGGAACTTGCACCAAGTAACCTACTAGAACTTGAGTTATTATAATAGTACATATGCACTTTCCATGAGATACTTCTACAGTCTTAAACGCAATAATACAAAGTTGAAATAGTCAATGACGGCCATACAGTACATTTCTTAGCTAGGTTGCACACACTTACCATAACTAAATAGTGGTTTTGTTTTGTTTTGTTTTTTTTCTTCACTTATAACAAGGCTATAAAATAACATTTATAAATATTTAAATGACTAAACGACACTCTCTCTTTCTTTTGTTGGTTGGAGACAGTTCTCCTCACAGATAACCCCTAAGATCTCCAATCTTTGATCAGTAATGTGAGCAATATTAACAAAGCAAAAGTTCTAATTTTTAAGTGAAGACTATGAGAAAAAGTCTAACCTGACATATAAAAGTAAAGAGTTTGTGAATACATTATTTACGGCTTCTTAGGAGATTAATGAATACATTTATTTTGGGTTTCTTCCTTGCAAAACTGGAAGATTTTTAAAAGTTATAAAGCAGCCAATATCAAAAGCCAACAAAGCATTATTTTTACTAAATGGAGTAAATATGTAATCTTGACCTACCTAATGACTGCCAGCTAAAAGTATCCCATAATAAAAACTAGTATCAATTTTACTGCATAAGTTGCAAAATTGGGGCTTTGAACAAGATCGCAAAATCATTGAGAGAATTCATGCATATTTTCTAAGATGGGATTTAAAATGTAAAAAGAATACTCTGTTATACATGCTTTAATGGAGAAATTGGAAGACAACAACTTACAGTTAAAGTGAAATTAAATATCATCAGATATTAGTGTAGACTAATTGAAACAAAACAAGACAGACATGACAATATACTGTATAATATTATACTGAAAGATATCAAAACATAATTATATTTATTGATGTTCTGATTACGTAAAGTCTGTTTCTGAAGAATGTAGATTTAGATACATTGAGTACTAACAACCATTTCCTAATAAATAATGGTTCATCAGCAGTATGAATAACAGACTATAGTCTGAATTTACCTCCCCATTTGTTTGTAACCCCCTACCGACGTAAAACACAAAAAGCACAAGTGAGACAAAAAATGCACAGAACTTAGTTCATTCATTGATTTATAATTTCAAACCTGATTATGGCTTGGGGGGCCCAAACACTGTTTTCATCTGTGCATTTCATACCAAACAGAAGTTTTCATTGTGAAAGATGACCCTGCTTGCTGGTCATTTCCACTTCCTGGACAAATCTTTTTTCAGCAAAAGGGTGGATGCACAACTAAACATATATGTACATAGAAGGAAAATGCTAAGTCCTCTGCTTCCAATATTTACAACCTCAAATCAAGCAAAGAAAAGAATAAAAACTACCAATTTGCCTTTCATGTAGATTTAACAAGCAGTGTAATTTCTGTGTACATGTGTGCAAAGGGATATAACTCTCAACCTTAGGGTAATGTACAGAATTATCTGGCAGTTACCAAACAGGATGAACTATGTCACTCTGTTGTCTGGGGAAAATGGACAAGCCTACAGTGTATGTAATACGGTGCCATGTTAGTATGAAAACTCTGTTGAGCATGAAACACACAGTGGAGGACAGTGCTAGTGCCACACTGGTCACAGTCAGGTTAGAAATTATAAATCAATGATGAAATGACTAGGTTCTATGCATTTATTATAACATTAAAGATTTTTGTTATTGAAATTGGTGGGGGGGTACAAACAAATGGTGATTTAGGAAAAAAACTATAACGTATATTCAGCAATGGATTGCAAACAAATCTTTATCTGTCAAGGGAAACACCTATGAGAATTTAAAAATAAACCTTCAGTTTTAAGACATTTCTTTGCCCCAAAATGTTTGCATTATTTACTTTAAATTTTAAACCTCACCATTTACAAACTGAAACTGTTTGTCAAATATTCCAGTTATTGTTATTTCAAAGCTGGAAGAAAACTCTACCTAAAGAAGAATATCAGGAAGAGAAAGACATCACTTTTTAATGACTTAATTCAAAAGGAATTGAGCTTTTAAAGTTGTGTAAATTTATAAGAATTAACATGTCAACATTCATTTGATAGTGGAATATATATTTTTTGTGTAAGTTTAATTCCACATACACAATTAATATTTCATAGAAGGAAAAATTATATGTTAAACAAAACCTTTTTAGTTACCATTCCTATAATAGCATTTTTAATATGCTTCTTGTTGTTGTTAAAATCTAAAACAAGATTGCTCTGATTAATATATGCTTAAAGTTGTTGTTATTAGTTTAATAATGTTGTATGAACTATTTATCTCTTTTGTTTAGAACACCTTTTTTATGGTAGTTAGAACATCATTATTCCCCTGTAATAGTGTGATATCAACGTTACACACAAGTGAATCTACTTTCAGTTGTAATCCCAATTTGTCAAATTTGTGAGCTGAGCAGAATAAACTTTGTCTATTGTTTTGTAATTACCAATGGAAAGTGAAGCATAATAATGACTTGGATCAAGTATTAGTAACTTTAAATCTTTGAATTTTTTCATGATTTTGCTTGGCATATTCCAATGTACTTGCTGGTAATCAAATGGCTGCACATTCACTGTATGGAATGCTAGTCATACAGTGATTGTGCTTTCATTATTCAAACCAAATTTCAAATTTCAACGCCAGTGACCTCTTTTGTTTATTTAATCAATTTGAATGAAAACAGAAGCTAAAAAAGTAAATTACCAATATTAAACAAGATTGTGAGAGATGTGTAAAGTTAACTCCCTTTATTAATAAACAGTCTTGTAGTCAGTCTTAGCTTCATCGGAAATTAAGTATGTCTGTTTGAATGTACACTGTATCTGTGATATACACTGCAGTGTTTCCTACCTTAAATATTTTCAGCATGTTTTATGTTTTCTAATTTCATGGTCTTTGTTTTTATGTAATCGTATCATTATATAAGTTTTTTATGTTTTAGGTATTGTCTAATGTTGTAAAGCGCTTAGAGCTTCTAAAGATTAGGCGCTATACAAAGTCCTCATTATTATTATTGTTATTATTATTATTATTATTATTGTATAAAGCATTAAAAGAAATTCAGCATATCCTTGTTTCCTTTTAATGAAATGTGTATTCATCTCATTGTGAATGAAAGAGGCAGCATAAACTTGTCTTTAGGAGTGACCTATCCACATATATGTATTTTATGTATAGTAGCATAAGAGTCAGGATATCTGCAATGAACTGGGTGAATATCTTTTATTGTATGCTGAAAAACACAATTTTGTTCTTTACATTAGGCCATGAAAATGTTAGTATTTTTGTCATGCCAAGAGTTTTGTGTACACTACAGTTATGTGTATTAGGCTCCTTTATGTTACTGTCTTTGACAAGATTTTATTTATCTATATATATATATATATATATATATTAGTCAAACCTGTCAACAGAGGCCACCCAAGAGAATAGGCAGAAATGGCATTCGTACACAGATTCACCTGTGAAAATTTAAAAAAAAAACACACTCTTCAGATCTATGTTCCACACAAGATTGCTTTATCATTCTCACATCAGTCAATTCTATAAATTAAATAATCACTGACTTAAAAGAATTACTGATCTTTGTTTGTTTTGTGCACCTTGACAAAACAATAATTTCACTACTGATTAAGTCAGCTTACAACTGACTGTAACACAGAGGACTTAGTCTTTGGCTCGTCAACTTGTATAAGCTTGACTTGGAAACAACCACTGATGCCTTAAAAATAAAATCTGGACAAGCCAGTTGCTCACTTTGCTAAGTTCAGAAGATAGTCAGCTTATGAGAGAAGCCTGTGATGAATGGGAAATGAAAAGAAGCTGTATATGGATATTCTTTGTGACCCATGAACCAAAGCTTTGCCTGCCTTTACAGAAAAGTTTTTAATATTGAATGACCCCTGACCTGACCTGAATAAAAACTCATCTTTCTTCTGATTGACAAACTTTTTTCTTTAGAGATTGCTTTAATTCACTGGCAAAGAGATGAAGATATCAAACTATACCTGTCACACTGGCACAAAAGGTGACTTCCATTTCTGCTGCAGTAAGATTACTTTTCTTACCATCCAGCACATGAATTGTTTTGTTTCTTTACTCTAATGATAAAAACTGCCTCAATTTAAAATTTTTGATATTGATACCTTTGAGTTACAATATCAACATATCTAGAGTACAAGTGAGATAAGAAATGTTTCACATTAATTCACATGATATTCCTTTTTATTTTTTGCTAGAATCTGAATTACTGAATTTTCTGAGAGAAATATTTCACTGGAGCAAAAAAGTGTCGATAGACATGTATAGCTTTATAACCAAGAAATTTTAAGTTATTCTTAGATGCTTACATAGTCGAGCTGCAAATGTGGTTACCTCCTGTTAATGAAAAATCTAGTTCACATCCAGCAAGGAACACATTATTAATTTTTTTCTTAATGTGCTATTTTATTTTGAATTGGGAATGACAATTACATTACTGTTTATATTTTCTGTGCAAATAATCACAAACACAGCAGAACATAAGCGGTAAACTGCTGATATCACACAGAAGAGTCAGATTTTGGCTGCTTCAATATGTTATACATATTGTTAGATAATCTGTTTGAGCATAAAATAAAAAGAAAATATGCTGTTTTTCATCTCATGGGTGAAAAACTTAAGTATTTTCACTCATGGCTTTAAAATATGTTATTCACTTGTCTCAAGCAAATATCCTCTCTATCTAAACAATGAAAACAGTTAGTTTGCATGGTCAATATAGTAACTGCTTAAGGCAGGAAGAACGCATTATTTAATTAGGAAACTGCCAGGAGGAAATTAGTATGACCATTTTGAACAGGTACAGGAGACCACTGAATAAAGTTGACTGTGAGGACAGGTGTTTTATATATATATATATATATATATATATATATGTATATATATATATATATATATATATATATATATCTGTGTGTGTGTGTGCACTCATTTGACAGTATGGATTATTCACTTCAAGCTGATCCCATAACTCAGATTGTATTCTTTTCTTTGTAGGGTTATCTAGTGGTTGTTGGATCTGCTGAAAATGAGTGGCAAGTAACAGCAAGTATTCGTTCTGGGTCAGGTTACCCTTTAGCGGTGCTCAATGGTAATGTGACTGTGAGTTTTGTGAATGGCCTTGCCACCTTTACAGATCTTTCCATTTCTCATATGGGTTATGGCTATATTCTGGATTTCATCATATCACCACCAACAGCTGCCCAGCACTGGACTCTAAGTTCTGAACCTTTTGATGTCCCTGGCAGAAAAATCAGCGCTTCTCAGAAAATCTCTGGAAATGTGATCCAGAATGATCTGACTCAAGTCATCCTGGATCTGATTGATGCAACATCTCTACAGAAGATTGAAAATATTGCTTGGACAGTATGTTCAATTTAATCTCTCAGTCTGTATCATATTTCTTTGCCAGTGCTATATCTTTGGATCAGGCATTTAATGTTACCCAAGTCTGGCTCAATATGTCCATGTTTCATGCATCTGTCCAAAACAAATTGTATTTATACCCAGATATTTTGTAAGTACTGGATGGAATCGAGCCAGATTTGGTATGTCCGTTTGAAGACCTAGGTCAAGTTCAGTTTTGACCCTTTTTCATTAAATTTGATTGACTGTTTGACTTGGCACCTTGTCCTGGCATACTGAAGCTTCATTTCTTTAATTGCACCATATATTTACTAATTCACTGTTCAAAAGTTTATTTCAGTTAAATTCCATTTCATTTGATTCTGAAGATCTAATATCAAGGATCTCTTTGTTTCCTTTAGTTTAAATTATCTATACAGTGAATATCAGGTAAAGTCTATAAAATGTACAATGAGGAAATAAAACATAGAAAAGGCAAGAAAAGTTTCAGCAGAAGAAAATAGATACTTTGCAGGTGCATATTATACTATGTCTGGAAAGTTAATTTCTTGTGAGCTCACTCAGTAGGACCAAGAATGTCTGAAACCTTTTTAATGAAAGTTTGATTTTTCTTTAAAATGGAGATTTTTGTTGTTTGTGGAAGCAAAATTTTCTTAAATGCACACATTAGACCTCAAATCATAAACACAGAAATTCTCAATCCACTTTTATTCCAGAAATGTTTGGGATTAAACACAAGCATTTCTTTCAATTTGAGTTTTACATTTCTGTTACAAGATATAGATAACATACACATATTTGTCATAAATGTAGAAATTCTCTCTGCTCCTAAAACAGCCTTTTTGTCCTCTCAGGGTCACACATGGAATGTGACAGCATCCTTGGTGAGCAGCAGTAGTTATGGTACACTAACAGGAACTCTTACCACAACCTTTAATCCCTCAACGGGGAAGGCCACCTTCAGCAACCTGAACTTCACTGCTATTGGTCCAAACTATGTAAAGTATCACATCATGTCCGAGCCAGCATGGTATGATGAGATTTACATAGGAGTGATTCATGTGATGCCATCAAGTCATGTCAACATGGTGGTGGAAGAGACTGCAGACATTGTTCTTAAGTTCCCTCAGGACTACAATCAGTATCTGTCCACAGAAACAGCACGCTCCGAATTCCACCAACTTGTTGGACAGTACTTTGCCAATAAGAATCCTGATACACTAATTACTGGCATATCCTCCAAACCAGGTAATAGAACATTTCGTACTTGTTGCCCAAGTTTAGAGCAGTATTACACATGTTTGAATAGATGTATTATGTATTTAGATTGTGTACTTGTGTGTATATGTGAGAGAGAGTGATTTATTTTGTTGTTTCCTCCTTCCAGTGGAGAGTAAAGTAAGTAATATAAATAAATATAGAGATTTATATGGAAAATGATAGCAGTAATTGAGAAACAAATAATATCAAATGTCACAGAGAGAGAGAGGTTGAGAGAAATAAAGAGAATGTTGGCAGTACAAAACTACAGGTATTGCTTGACTTAAGCAATTTCAATTCCAATATGAACATTTTTAAATTTAATTTGTTTAGTGAACACTAAAACATAATGAAATTATTTGTATAAAACAAAATATACAAAATTCTTAAATGGCTAAAATGAATGGTACTAAAGTTAATTGAATTACATATATTTCAATGAAAATTAAAGGTAGTGAAACCAAAGGAGTAACAAAATGAGCATCAGAAGTAATACAGAAGGAATTAGACAAACCTGTCTGTTTCATCAGCTTTATTCCCATGTAACTAGCAAGGGTAGTCAAATATAGTTTGTGTGCAGCTTCGGTTTAACGTGGTCACCAACCAATTCATTAACAGCTCAGTCAGCATTCTACCTTTGTAACACTAGTTTAAGGTGCAGTTCTACTGTGTAAAATTTTTAATTGCTATTATTTCTGTAACCCTGATCAAATATGAGTTCCAAGCAATCTAATAATGACTGTTAAGAGGCAGAGAAAAGCTGTAACTTTGGAATTGAAATTAAGACATTTTGAATCTGTATGAAAGAGGGGAGAGTATGCTGATATCCAGCATGCTTTGTGTTTGACTGAATCTAGGACAATCCATTTTAGTGCTTCCCAAATTAAGGAAAGTTTAAAAGTGTTATGAAACATGGATTGAGTATCCAAGTCAGCAAGACATGCCATTGTGATTCAGGGAAAGGCAAAATACTTATACGAGGACTTAAAGAAATCTGTACCACCAGGAGAAGCAAATCCTTTCACTGCTAATAATAATAATAATAATAATAATAATAATAATAATAATGCTTTATTTATAGAGGGTGACTCATTAGTCAAAAGGACTATTCTCCCTTGAGGCCCTCTTAAGGAGAGTATAACAATGCACATTATATGAAGATAGCAATAGTTACTGTTTATTTTTGACATATTTAGTATTAAAATACTAAATTCCATTATCTATTAGAAACACATACATGCTCATGATATCTCTTCTTAAATACTCTAATATTTTCAGCAGATTTTGCATGTAGTGGAAGCCTGTTCCACAGAACTGTGCCAGAGTATTGGAAGCTCTTTTTAAATTGCTCTATTCTTGGTTTTGGTGCTAGAAGGTATCCATGTAATATTGATCTCAACTGGTATTGTGTTGAAAAAGGCCTGAATAAGTCCTGAACATACTCTGGTGCAGTTCCATGTAGACATTTATATAAAAGAACTGTCTTGTGAAAATCTATCCTGCCATATATTGTGAACCATTTGAGTTCTGTAAACAATGCTTTTGAGGGATGATCAATAGATGCATCTAAAATTATGCATGCTGCTCGTTTCTGAAGTTTGTAAATCCTGTCAAGCTCAGATTTAGCACAGTTTCCCCATACATTTGAACAATAATCCATTGTTTGAAGAATATAATGCTTGTAGTATAGATTGTGCATTTCCGTAGGTAAATATTTCTTGATTTGCTGAGTAGGGCAATTTTGGATGACAGTGTTTTACAAAGCTTATCAATATGGTCATTCCATAATAAATTATTATCCACAGACAAACCTACAAGCTTTTCATGTTTGACATTTTCTAATGGATGATTATTTATTGCAAGAGATAGTTCTGGGTTCCTTGACTTCTGTAGCTTTTGTGATGTCCCCAGAATCGTACATTTTGTTTTACCTTCATTAATTACCATCCTATTTTGTTGTGCCCAGTTTTGGACTCTAATAAGGTCTGAGTTTAATCTCATTTGGATAACTTCAGTATCAGAACTAGATGTATACAAGGTTGCATCATCTGCAAACAAATCTGTATTTGTGGATTCATTATTTAATGTTAGATCATTGATATAGATAAGGAAGAGGAGAGGACTTAAAACTGAGTCTTGAGGGACCCCTGAATGAATAGTGCGAGTTTGAGAGTTGATATTGCCAATGCTTACTCGTTGAGACCTTTGGTTTAGATATGATCTAAACCAGTTTAAAGAAGGATTGTCGAACCTGTAACATTTCAACTTTTGCAGCAGAATTTCATGATCAACAAGATCAAAGGCTTTCTTGAAATCAAGGAAAACAATCCCAGTTATATGTCCATTATCCATTTCCTTCAGCCAAAGATCAATTGATTTGGTAAGTTCTGTTTGGCACGAGTGGTACTTTCTAAATCCTGATTGTGCTTTATGAAATAGAGAGTATGTTTCAAAAAATTTATAGATCTGAATGGCTACTTGCTTTTCAAATAATTTTGACAATACAGGTAGAATTGATATTGGTCTGTAATTCCCTGGATCCTCCTTTTCTCCTTTCTTAAAGATAGGTGTAACCTTTGCACATTTCAGAGTTTCTGGAAAATTACCACACATAATACTTAAGTTTATGATATGCATTAATGACTTTGTTATTACTGGTGCAGCAATTTTATGAATTTGTGGACCAATACCATCCAGTCCAGAGGATTTATTAATATTCACCTTAATTAGCATATCAAAAACATCAGTTTCACTAACATTAGCTATTGAAAAATAATTATCATCAGGAATTTTAGCTCTTATAAATGATAGAAGAGCATCAAGTTCAGTTGGGATGTTAGTTTGGTTCTGAATACTGTTACAGGAGATGCTTATGAAGAAATTGTTGAACATTTCCACAATGTCTTGTACAGATGTTGCTATATCCTCATTTTGCTTAAGTCTAGGAGGAAAACAACTGTTCTTGGGTGGGTTCAGCTCTTTTAGATGCTTCCACAATGTCTTGGTACTCTTTCTTTCTTCAATAGCCTGTTTATAGTAGTTCTCTTTTACCTTATATATCAGGTGCTTAGTTTTATTCCTCCACTTTCTGTAGCTTTTCATGTCTTTTTTCTTGTGGAAATTATCTCTTAGGTGCCTAGCCTCATTGATCTCAGGGGTAATCCACTTGGGTGTAATTTGCTGTTGAACCCTTTTTGTTTTAATTGGGGCATGCTTGTCTAAGGGTGCACTGAACATCTGATACCATTTTTCTAAGGCAGTGTTGACATCAGCTATATTGCAGACTGATTGGAAGGGTTTGCAGACTAAATCATTTAAGAACATTTTCTCATAAAACTGTTTAAAGTCCATGTATTGTATTTCAATGTGTTGACCATTTTTAGATGATTTTGGAACATGTCTGTTTATACAGACTGGGTAGTGGTCACTCAGTGCATATACTGGCACATTAATTTCACTTAGTTTTCAGGTTTATTAGTATAGATATGATCAATGATAGTAGCACTTTTATCTGTTACTCTAGCTGGGGTGTTAATTAATTGAGTAAAGTTGTAAGTTTCAAAGTTACTTATCCATGCTAATGGTGGAGTTTTCATGTAGTCAATGTTAAAATCACCTAATATGATAGTTTCTAAATCTTCCTTTAGTAATGCTTTTTGAATTTGCACCTCAAATCTATTAATCCAATCAGCTGTGGAGCTAGGTGGCCTGTAAACTGAACACAAGAGTATTGGCTTTGATTGGGCAAGAGTTGCTAGCTCCAGGTTTGAGAGATTCCAGGCCCAGTATAGTTTCCATAACCTAAAACCAAGTGGAGAAGATTTTCTGCAGCAGAAGATAGTGGTGCTGCAGAAAAATTTCCTAAAGTTTCCAATTTCCATGATTGATGAAGGTTATACTGCCAAGCATATTTTCAACCTAGACAAAACAGGTCTTAACTGGAAGTGTGTGCTGAGTAGAACTTTCATCTCCTTAGAAGAAAAATCAGCACCTGGCTTCAGAGCTGCTAAGGACCAATTTACAATGCTGTTAGGTGGCAATGAGCCACAAGATTACAAAGTCAAACCCTTTATGATCTACCATTCAGAAAATCCAAGGCACTCAAGGGTTATTCAAAAGAGCATCTTCCTGTTGAGTGGCACAGTAATAAAAAGGAATGGATTACTGCTGCCATTTCCATGGATTATTTCAGGAGCCATCTTCACCAGGAATTGGGGGCATATTGTGAGAGAGAAAACATTACTTTCTGATCCTCCTTCTCTTAGATAATGTTCCTGATTACCCCCCAAACCTTGACAACCTCAGTAGAGAAACGTTTATTTTGTATCTAAACAGAGTCTCCCTCATCCTAGTCAATGAATTAGGACATTATTGCCACCTTTAAAACCTACTACCTTCACCAAACCTTCTCCAGGCTTATAAAAGACACAGAGATGATAAGCCCACTATTAAGGAGTTCTGTTGAAGTTTAAATATTGAAATGGCAATTGACATTGTTGGCAAGGCATGGGATGAGGTCACTGAAAAGTGTATGGATGGGGTTTGGTGGAAAATCTGGCCTGAGATGGTCAACAACTTCAGGGTCTGCATGTGGGAGACAGTGTTGCCAGTGCAAAATGTAAAATTGTCAATATTGCCAGGATGTTGCCAGAAAATCAGAAATAATTCAACATAAGATAATTTCAGACAGAAAAGTGAATTTAGGCAAATTTTTGGGTAAGCAATCTCCATTTATAACATTATTGCTATCAAGAAAAAGAATTTTGAGCTACGAGTTATTCAACCAGTCTTGGGAAAGCAACTGACATTTAAGTCAGGGGATAACTGTATTGCTATATGAGAGCACCTGTCTTCATGCATGCAGTTATTGATTATATATTTGTATGAGTTGTCATGAGAGACCAGTTGTCTTATTTATTTTGACAGAATGGGTTCAAGACAGCTTCTGCAGTACTTCTAAACTTTGCTACAGTAATACAAATTGTAGAGACCTAACCATGTTTACTAAATCTCTTTACATAAACATTATCATCAATTATATTATCATCATCATCAGTATTAAATATTTGTTATTATTATTATCATTATTATTATTATTATCAGGCAGCATAGTGGTAACCATAACAGTTGATGGTACAACATACAATGTCAACTCAACACTGTTTTCTATCTGTGATGATATTGAGAGCCAGACTCCCTTCAACGTTTCCTCCACAACAATGTACCTATCCTCATACATGGTTGTCGATGGTGTCAGTTACTATGGAGTGACATGTGGACCAAAGGTAACCAGGTTTTTTAGTCACTCAGGTTTCACTCTTTACAAAAGTCTGTGTGTGTGTGTGCACTTGTTTGGACAATTTTAGGAACAAAGCAAATAATTGTTTCTCCACCTCCTCCTCCTCTTTCTCCTTCTCAGCTATTAATTATAGAAAATGAAAATTGTCAATCATGCTCTTGGATAGAATTATCAACATATTGGCTGTTGTGAGCATGAGCTCTGAATCTGTTAAAAGACAAGACCACTGAATAGAGTATGGTGTAACAATATTCAAAATTTATAGTTTTCTAAAAGGCAATGCAGTGAAACCTGTGTAATCTGGGCTCCTTAATACACCATTCCGTTATTAATCCTTGCTTGGATAAGCCACAAAGATGATTGTATTTAAAAGCTAGTAGAAATAAAAGGTACACTTTTTGTCTTTTTTAGGTGGTCAATTTCTTTTTTCTGATCTTGATGTAGTGTTCTGTAACAGTGTCACTGCTGAGTACCAACTGTGTTCATAAGTTCACACAACATGGAGTTGTAGGCCAGTCAATGCCATGTCCATTCTAGTTTAAATGTATGGTCTTGTTTATGGCTGATGTTGTTCTTTTGGTTTTACTGAAACATTTAAGCACATGATAGGCTGTACATGGCAGCCAGTATAACTAGTGGAGGAAAAACCGGGAAAAACCCCGTTAAGAACCTCAGACCTACGGGAAGCTACTAGTAAGCTTTCTCACATACCCACATTGGATGAATTTGAAACTTGAACCTACACAGACAGAGTTGAGATGGCAGTGATCTGTAAAGGCAAGTGCTTTAGACAACTCAGCCACCTGGTGCCCCCATTTATGGCTGAATTATGCAGGTTTGACTAATAATATTCTGAAGATGATGTGAATATCTCATCATGTTGTCCAAACAAAAGTCATAGAATGGTGTTTTAAAGGATCAGATTTATTACACATATTAGATTCGTCATGTCCAGATGTTCATGGGGGGGCCTTGGGTGGCTGAGTAACTTAAGGCACTTGCCTCTACATATCTCTCAAACATCTCACCTAGGTCCGTGTGAGCTTGACTCATCTTGACTAATATGGGTATGTGAGAAATCTTGCCAGTAGCTTCGAGGGGGTCTGTGGTTCTTCTCAGGTTCTTCCTCCACAGAATACACTGGCACAACATGTATACACCCTGTCATCATTGACATTGAGGATATTTACAGAAGAATGTTTTTTTTTATAGCAGCTTGAAATTTAAAACAAAGCATAATGAGATTTTAAACTGAAACATGCAAAAAGATTATATGTGTTTCCTCCTACTATATAATCAAAACAGTATTATTGTTTTCTTGTTATTATTTATACATGTCTCCTTCACTGTAGTGCCCTTCATTATAACATGGTTCCTATTACAAGTATGAAGTGGGTGTGGTCTTGTATCCATTTTATTATGTAACACTAAAATTACTTGTATAATGTATTTCATTATTAGGTGGTCTCACTATAGGGCAGTATATTCTAGTGTGGCAGACATCGACTGCAATATAATGAGGGAGTACTATACTGCTTCTTCAACTGCCAAATGTATTACTAATATATTATTATTTTTATTATTATTATTATTATTATTATTATTATTATTATTGCAGTCATCAACAGAGACAGCACAGTCTCTACATCCAGCCATCTGGGCAGCTATTGGTGTTGGCATTGTACTAATTCTTCTTGCCCTCATCGTATTCATTCTTTACAAGTGTAAGGCCTGCCCCAAAACCAGGCCACATGGTGAGTTAAACTTCCTTGGTTCCTTTGAATTTGTAATTTTAGCTGAAAGAATAGTCATCTTATCTTTCTATATACATTATTTCTCTTGTGATAAACCCAGAAGGACAGTCTTAAAAATCTTTTGAAAGGTGAGGGTGGCTTAAAAAAAGATTTCCTGTTAAACATTTGAAAAAATTGTGTATAAGTGGGGAATGGGTATACAAGCAAGCATAGCATAGGCTGATCATGGGAAAGTAGAAAAATGATGAAAAAATACAGTATTTATTATAAAATGTAGTTTTTTTAGTCCAATACAAGAAATTAATGTTTGCCAGTATTTAGATATTTAGTGCTGAAAAAAAATAAACTTGTAATCCTTTGGGTGGCAACTAAAAATATATCTAAATGAAAACCCTATAGTAGCATCTAAAGGCATTTTTTGAAAACTTGGTTAAATTCATCTCATTTTAGTCATCATGTAAATCTTGATTGGCATTTTCCTGGTATCAATATAGTAGTAGCGAAATGAAGTTGAACATTTTTGTTGGATAGACAGAAAAGAGAAAGATAGACAATGCTGAAACTTATCACTTTCCTGTTTTTGT
Source organism: Megalonaias nervosa (assembly GCA_016617855.1). Classification (NCBI taxonomy): domain Eukaryota; kingdom Metazoa; phylum Mollusca; class Bivalvia; order Unionida; family Unionidae; genus Megalonaias; species Megalonaias nervosa. The sequence continues at coordinate 26,784 of JAECUM010000869.1, forward strand.
CAGTCTAAAGATTGCTTGTTCAAATAGATTTGTTAAGAATACCATTTTTCTTCCAGTTTATTAAATATTTGAGTGTTCTCAGTGAAAAAGATTCTAAATTATTCAGAATTCTACTTTTGTTTTAGCTTTTTGAACAGAGAAAGTTTTGGAAGTGACATGGATTGATGTTCTTTTCCTGGCTATATTTGTCAAAGAAGAGTGAAACTTTTGTGATGGTACAATGTTCTTCAACATTTATCAATCTATAAATATTTTTTGTTTTTACTAATTAACTTACCCATGTCCACTTCATCAAGTACCATGACATTGTCAAAGGCATAATAGTGTTACCATTTATTTATCCCTCACACCTTGGTTAAGTTTTATGTTAATGTCTGTTTTCAAGCACTGTGGTAGGACATTGATGTTATATGACCATGTTTCTGTGGGATACCCATGTTATATGACCATGTTTCTCCTTCAGATACCTTCTCTGATCATATTAACATTAGATAATATTAGCCTGCTACCTCCTGAATCAAGCCCTACTAAAGAGATGAAAATTTTTCTTTTTTATCTCATATAGACTCTTGCCTATTACATCCCTTTGCCACCACCAGGTGTCGCTAATTTTTAAGCTTTGCTTCCATATACAACATCATATGAGATACCTGTGAATCCAAAGCCATATTTGTGTAGTATTTGAACCATCCATACAGTATTTTGGATTTAATTGGATTTATATTCATTTTTAACAGGTGGTAAATAATAGTTCTTGAATTTTGCGAATATTTTGTTAAATTTTTACACTTTTTTGGACATGGCAATTTTCAGACCATAATTATACAAAACACAATCATTGATGCATGTTGTTATTCTTGGTTTCATGCACAATGCCTATTGTTTTCTCACCCAGTTAGTAACGAGTGTTTTTTTTTTTAGCTACTTATTAACACACTGCAATGTTGATTTATACATTTTTGTTGTTTTGTTTTATCTTGTTATTTCAATGAAACCAGTCATCAAAGGGTAATAAATTAAACAAGTTCAAGGCTTAAAAATACACACACGAATCATGTCTTGCATGTACAACATGCGCTTCATCAGTATCATGCAGCGTGTGTGCTATATGGTCAGAAAGTGTGTAGTCTAAGGTTTTGTAAAAGTAGACGAAGGGAAAGAAAGATGGTGATGACAACACTAATTTTAAAACTCCTGCCAGTAACTATGATATAAATATGGAGTGTAGCCACATTTTTAGGCAGCCCAGGTGGCATAAGTTCCCCTGCATGTCCAGGGCTAGTAAGTCCAGGCATATGGGTATTTAAACAGAACAGATGGATCTATTCTTTTCTACCGCATTACCATCCATGATCATCCAACCAGTTGAGCTGGCCAGCCAGCCAGTCCAGCCGTCTCAATCAGGTGATCTTTCTGAAAGATCCACCCATGTTGCCAGGTCTACAGCTTCATCTTACAATAATTATGGAGATCTCAATGCTGGATTTTCCATCCTAACATCTGTACAACTGCATGCAGTTACAATCTTTGTGATAGAGCAGTCCATCTTGCCAGGTCTATGGCTTCATCTGTCAACAATTACAGAAATTCTAATGATACGTCTGTCTGTCCTAACATGCCAATGGCTACACACAGTTATGATTATGGGGATCTTAGTGATAGATCCATCTGTCGTGCCTCATTTATGGCTCCATATCTTTACAATTTTGGAGATCTTAATGATAGATTTTCTGTACTAACATGCCTAAATATGGGAATCTTAGTAATTGATCTGTGCATCTCACTAGATCTACGGCATCATATCTCAACAATTATGGAGATTTTAGTGATAAATTTGTCCATCCTAACATGCCTATAGCTACAAACAGTTATAAATTATGGAGATCTTAATGACTGATTCATCTGTCTCTCCAATTTCCCTGCGAACTAGCTGTCTGTTTCAGTATGACAAAATCATCTGGTGGAGCCAGCTTATCCTTTATTCACTGCATACCTACAGGCCATGAATTGTATAGAGATGATGGCATTTTGTCATCATTGCCACAGGGAATGGTTTATCCCAATACATTCCAGCGACAATCATTCTTAAGTTACGGCATTAGACGTTGGTTTCATCACCAATGTGGGTTGCACCTGACTGTATGGCCAAGACAGGTGAACTTGTCCACTGCCAGATAGGTTTTAAACATTTACTGTGATGGTAGGCTGTATGTAAGGCTTTCTTATGGCAGGTTGGTGCATAACCTCTGTCTTCTTAGTACTGATTGCAAGATCGAATTTGTCACATTTGGCATTCAGGGAATAGTCATCAGCAAAGAGGAGATCATTGAACAGTCATTTCTTATGACTTTGTCCTTGCCTATAGTCTCCTCAGATTGAAGAGCTTGCCGTAAGTCCACCACTTGATCTGAATCCAAGTATCAGTCATGGAAGCCGTCAGTAAACATGGCAGAGAACATAATGCTGAATAGGGTTGGGGCCAACATGCAGCCCTGCAGGGCTCGATTGGTGACTGAGAATGGTTGAGATGATTCACTATCATCCATGACACAAGTGAGCATGCCATGATGTACTCGCCGAACCATCATGATGAATTTCTCTTTGCAGACAAATTTTGCCACAATCCTCAAAAGGTGCCCATGACTGACTGTGTCAACAGCTTTTCTCAGGTTGATGAATGTATTGTACATGTTAGAGTTCTCCTGGCATTTTTCCAGGAGTCGACATTCAGAAAGACCATTCCTGAAGCCACTCTGACTGTCAGGCAGGGATCCTTGATCAAAGTGGTGCACACAGTGATTTAGCAGAATTCTGGTGAGGATTTTTCTGGATATTGACAGTAAGGAGATGCTCTGATGGTTGTCAGAGAATTGTCTCCTGCCTTTCTGCCATGTTCGAGCTGCTGGCTCTGTAGACTTTTGATGGTATAGCATCTGCTCCAGGCACTTTGCCATTTGACAACAGGTCAATTGCCTTCACAGTTTCAGTCAGCATTCTTGGATCAGCATGTGATATGTTTATTTCCACTTGGGCTAGTCATCACTTGCCTCCTCACTGATAGATGATTGTTGATTGATAGTGTTGTTGAAGTGTTCTGTCCATCTTTGTAGTATCTTTTTTTAGAACTTGGTATTGGAGATTTTCCTGATGACTGTGGCATGAAGATTGCTTTTCAGAGTATCAAAGAAGTTATTGTCATTCTTATCTGGGTCATACTAAATCTCATCAGCTTTTTTGTTTAGCCATGAGTCTTGCAAATCTCTGAATTTGCATTGGACAGTCTGGTTAATATTGTTAATATTGTTGAAGGCTGATGAAGTGTTCTCTTCTAAATAGGCCTTTTGTAGCTGATGTTTATCATTCAGTACTCTTTATGGCAGCATCATTCTCATCAAACCAAGTTTGATGTTTATTTGTGGTGACTGAGGGTTTTGGATGCAGCTGAGTAATGAATGATGTCTTCAGGTTCTCAGATTTCTCATAAATTGTTTCTAGTTGGCGGCTGCACTGTTCTTCTACAGTTGCCTATTTTACATTCTCCTATTTCAGTTTGGAGAAAGTGAGCTTTTTTGGGCACTTATTTGCCTTGTGCTTATTTGCTAGGCTGAATCTGGCTGATAGGATCCGGAGCCTGTGGTCAGTCTAATATTCTGCACTCCTCATGACTATTGTCACTGAGACATCATGCCTGTCTCATCTCCTCATGATGACAGAGTCAGAAGATGCCAGTACTTGGAGCATGGATGCATCCAAGACATCTTGTTGTGGTTTGGCAAATGGAAGACTGTGTTCATGATTAAAACGTCTTGTTCAGTGTGTTTTCTCAGTAGGGGAGGAGTCCAGTGCTGTTGCATTTGCCAGGGTCATTTGAGCCAATACCTGGTTATGCACAGTGATCTGTGTCTACTCTAGCACTGAAGTTACCAAGAATGATAAGCTTGTCTGCCTTTGGTACTTCTTCACTAAGAGACTCCAGGTCTTCATAAAATTTGTCCTTCATCTCATCTGGTTCTTCATGGTGGGAGCATATTTTTTTCCAGACTGTGAGTCCAAGTCTCATTTTCTTGAGTCTGTCATTCATGCCCTTTGGGAGATTTGTAAGCTTGCTGATTACCTGTGATTCGATGGCAAACTGAACATCAGCTTCATGTTGCTCTTCTTTATGTAAGCCAACCCAGAAGAATGTGTAGCCATTTCCTCCTTCAGTGAGTTGCCCTTCCTCAGCTATGTGAGTTTCTCTCAGGGCTGCTATCTGGATATTGAATCTGGCCACATCTCTACTAACTAGAGCTGCTCTTTTCTCAGATCTATCTGCTGATATACTGTTCATTAGTGTGTGTACATTCCAGGCACCAGTGGTGAGCTGTGTCACCTTTGTCTTCGTGTTAGATTTTAGACTGCTAAGGTTTGTAAGAAAAGGTTCACTTACTGGTCCAAAGCCTATGTTCCATTTGGGAAATGAAATGTTGCCTGAGAACCATTTAAATGTACCATACAGAATTTTTTACAGTTCCAAAGGTAAAGAGTAAATAACTGCACAGTATCTATTTAGGCATACTCCCTGGTACATACATCTCACAGTCAGCACATCATTGCCCTTTTCTCTCAATTGCTAAAAAAAACAACCTGGAAATGCCCACAAGCCCATGGTTGTTATTATGTCATAATAACTTCATAATGTTACAATGAATGTATGTCATCACTAACAGCATTGCAAGCAGTTGCTGACAATTGAAACCCAAAAATTAATCTTCAATTTTTGTTCATGACAAAGTTGCAGGAATAATAAAAAAATTGCCAGTATTTTGGTGATTGTTGAATGTTGAGTTATTTTCAAGATCAATCATTTTTGCACATCTAGCTGGATGTATATCTGCTAAACACCTACCAGTTTTTAAAGGATCACTACAGTTACTGCAGAATCGCTTTCTATTTGACTCGCATTGGAAAGAGATGAGGAGTTTTGCTGTTATATTTATAATCATTAAGTGTGAGTTCTCAGTTAAGACCTTGTGATGCATATTTGTTTTACTTATTTAAATCCTGTTACAAATTCAACTCAGTAAATTGTAAAGGGACATATATACATTACTTTGTGCACAACAAAACAATACTGAATTGTATGAGAATTGATTTAATACATGCATTGTAAGAAATATTGGATACATGAGTATATGCATTCATCTCTCTAGCTCTCACTCACTCTCTCCCTTTCTCTCAAACATGCCACTATTCATTATTACCAATATTCTGCAACATCAAACTCATAACTAAAATAACATCAATACTTAATTTCAATATTTTAAAAATATTTGGCTCTCTCAGTGGGGGCTACTCATGGGCTAGAATCTGAAGGTAAAAGACTGATTCCCAATCAGTGCAAGGCTGATCCCAGCATTACAGTGTATTCTGGGCTGATCCCAGCTCAAGTATAAATGGTGCTAGGCTGATCCCAGCTCAAGTAAAATCTGTGCTAAGCTGATTCCAGCATTCGAGCATATTCTGGGCTGATCCCATCTTCAAGTAAATCTATGCTAGGTTGATTCCTGCATTATTGTGTATTCTGGGCTGATCCCAGATCAAGGATAATTGGTGCTAGGCTGATCCCAGCATTAAAGTGTAATCTGGGCTGATCCCAGCTTCTTTGGACTGTGCTAGGCTGATCCCAACTCAAGTAAAATCTGTGCTAGGCTGATCCCAGCATTCAGGTGTATTCTGGGCTGATCTCAGCTTAAGTAGACTATGTGCTAGGCTGATCCCAGCATGCTAATGTATTCTGGGCTGATCCCATCTTAACTAAATCAATGCTAGGCTGATCCCTGCATAAGAGTGTATTCTGGGTTGATCCCAGATTCATGGAACTAGGCTGTTCCCAGCATATTCTTATATTTTTCCTATTTAAAACAAAAAGAAATGTATTTAATGGGCATGACCTTTGCATTATTAGTATAGCTTATGAGTATCTGATTGGGGAAAAAATGCCAAATTGAATTTGATATTGAAAAATATCAAATGAGAGCCCCCAAGAGGATGCCAGTTTGTAATGTGAAAATCTGTTTGGAAGGACTGGTGTCCAAAGCACATGATACTAAATATATGTACACAACTGTTGCTGAGCAGAATGGAGTCGGTTAGGGTGAACTCTGATGTAGCGCGTATAACATGACGAAGACAATTGTTCTAAAGTTCTAATTAGATGGTCCTCCATACCAACTGCAGGTGCAGTTGTGGTGCTCGAATACAAAACGAATGACGAGAAACGTTTTGTTCAGCATAGCCCATGCGTGCCAGTAGGAGCTTCAAGTACGATAGAAAAAAGTTCCTAAATGGATGACCCATGGAATCCATAAATAAAGGAGCATTTGTGCCATGACCTCCAGCCAAAGCACCTTGCTGCCACTGACTCAAATACTGCTCCATACAGATCACAGGGCATAACCATTAGTTCCGAAAGAATGAAATCTTGACACCAGCACAAAATTGGTCCATTTTATAAAGATGGCAAGATCAGTAAAAACATAGATTTGTCTGTTGAAAATGTCACATCTTGAATCCTTGGGTAGTTGCCTGAAGAAATGCTTTGCAAGTTATCAAACTGTGCATTCACCACATGGCAAGAATCCAAAAAATGCCACCAGACACATGCACTGCAGCAACAAATCCACATGGGTGAAAAAACTCCCTCACTTAACATAGCCGACAACTGCACCACCATCCTTTATGTAATAGGAAATCTGGGCTTACTATTTGAAATGTTGTTCCTTTTTATCCCATGAAATATACACTGCAGCCTGTCAGACTCCTGGATTCTGCAGCCTGGTGTGACAGTATGTGACGAAATAAATCAAAACATCTTCTGAAAGTACGGGCAAAGAGTAAGCACACGTAACAATGCCTGACATGGCCAAAAATTCACCAAACACTGGAAGCCATTTCTGTACACTGACCTAGTAATATTGGACACTGATAAACACCACAAGTCCTCCATACACTGTGTCAAAATAGCATCAACTCTGTAGCCTGGGGGGGGGGGGCACACAGCTGGAGTTTGATCTGCTTGGGGCACCAAGTGCTGGAACTTCTTGTTCTGGAATCGAGAAAGAGCATCAGCTATAAGGTTATCCCTACCAGGTATATGGTGAGTCTGAATAATGAATTGTCCTTTGGCAGCACACCATATTAGTCTTGGAACAAATTTCATTATAAGAGGTATTTTGGATCTGCCTTTGTTAATGATTTCAGCAGTTGCAGAATTGTCACAGTTCACCAAAATTCTTTTCTCAGGCCACTGATTTCCCCATTAACACCACCAGTCCTGCACACGTTGTGTCAAAACGGCACACAATATCCAGAAATGTTTGTATTCTATGCCACTGAATGACAGTGGAAGAACGATGTGTTGCAAGATGGTCACGCCTTCAATGAACCCATGAAGTGCTCTCCAATAAACCTATATGAAGAGCATTGCCATATGATGTGAACAGCTGTATTAGTCTGTGCACCCACGAGACTGTGGAGCTGTGCAAACACTATCCCAAAAATGTATTGTATTTCCCTGTCACAGGATGCTGGTGGAAGAATGAGGTGTTGTAAGGTGGTCATGTCTTGCATGAACCCATATGAAGTGAAGTGCATATCTCCAGTGAACCCATATGAAGTGCAGTGTCCATATGATGTGGACGTCAGTATCGGTCTTTGCACCCACAAGACCTGAAAGAAGAAAATTGAAAAGCAGAGCCAGGCAGTAGGAAGTGCTATGGTGATGTACAAAACAACCTGACTCAAGTCAGCACAAAATTACAACCTTTAAATTTTATCGCTCAGGCAGATATATTTCTCAAAGGGATATGACTGGCACCTACCCAAGACCCGAATAATACTGTCTGATAGACAATGCTTAGCCCTAATCCTAAAAGTATGAGTTTTGAATAAATGAGGATTAAAACCGCATAGCACGAGCGATGTGTGCAAGGCTTTATTGAACTCCTGCCCATTGAGTTATGGGAAAATCCACCCCACCCCACCCCAAGAGGTAAGGAAGTGTGGTCCCAAATGGCACCCCATTAGTTGTAAATAGTGACACAGTGCATGGATGAAGCACTATACTTTTTGGGGCATTGACACTTTGGCAAAAGGGGTACCCTTGGAGTGTTTGTAATGTGTAAACTCAACAACTAAACCAACGTCACTGATCTGAACCCGAGAAAACTAAAGTTGGGTTTCTGCAACCAGATTGTCTGTCATGTCCCCTAACTGCATTTTAAGAATGCATGAAGTGCAAGGAGAAACATGGACTTAAACAGAGCCACACGGATGGCATTGTGAGTGAATCTAGGCAGGTCTAGAATGAGTTTTTTGTAGAATACATTTGTCAATGGTAGTCTGCGGCAAATGTTTATGAAGTGTTTGCAGAAGTTTTTGAAAAAGAAAGGAATTGATTCGATCAGGGATATTGTTCAGTTCTACCAATAGCCGAGACATAGGTAGATATGATAGATACCTCATAGTTTTTTTTTTCAAAAAGATATGAAATGAAAATTTCCAAACTGGTACTTGGAGAAGAAAATAAACAAAGGATAGTACTGTGGAGTTTTAAAGTGGTTGAAAAAATCGATGTAGTGTTTCCAACTGCGCCTGTAAGCTTCCATGGAACATGGAGAAAGAGCACTTTTTACCAAAATGGACAATTTTATTACTCCCAGTCATTAATGTCGGAAGTTCTGGGACCTGTACTGGAATTTCCTCTGCATATTAGGTGAGGGCTGGAGGAATCTGTGCACCTTCTTGAATCTGTTGGCGAAGATTCTGATACACTGTCTCCAGGAATGGCAAGGATTTTGCCTCATATATTGCGACCGTCACTGAAGGGAGGAAGTTGTTTTCCCTAGGGCTGCATTGTTATCCATGACAGGGACATCTGGCAGCAATAATTCTGCATGCCCTATAGAATAGCGTGTCAGATTGGTCCATGCTTCCCTCATGCCACTATTCCTAGAGTCAGTCAAGGAGCGAAACACTTTCAGATAATGTAACCAGAGTATTTTGCAATGCCACCACCCTCCTCAACAATTGGGTCAATGTCAAAATATTAGTATGTGTTGAAGCCTGGCACTTCCGGTTGCGCATAGGTGAACTTGTCTTTTCCGAGAACTGTTTGCTTATCATTGACACCGTTGCTGCTACATTCCCTGAACAAAGGAATTGATTTCGTTACTCCTGGGCTGAAATGAATGCCTGGAATAGAAGGTTCTTGTCTAAGTTTGGCAGAAACCAATTTGCCAGCACAAATCCATAAGAAAAGTTTGATGCGGAGACTCAAAATCCCTTTGAAAAGCCATAGAAGTGAAACTCTACAGTCATTGTCTGTACATTTGAAAAACCAGAGAAGTGACTGATCACATGGTACTCTATATGATCATGCAATGTTATGTAAGATTATCCAATTTGGTTGGCTTTTTAAATTCTGCTGCCAATGCCAGCCAATAGGAATAGTTGTGCTCATGCCCCCCCCCCCATGATCCTACAATAAGCCCATGTGAAGACAGCAAGTAAGAGGCTAATAACAGTCTCTTGCATAATTCCCTGTCTGCCTGTCATTTTCAAGGTACATGTACAACACCCCTCTCCAAGTATTAGCCACTGACTAAGCCTTATAATTTGGCATTACATCATCTTACCACACCACCAATTCCTCCCTCAATCGTCATTATCCGATAAACCCCACTGCAACACTGGCAATGTGTACCTACAATAACTCAAGATCATCAAGTTATGCATAAACTAAAATTTAATAAATTATCATAAAGCATTGGAACTTTCAGCCCTAGTATTGTGGGATCATTTTTACAGTGGTGTGATGAGAAATAATTTGGGATGTTGTTATGGAGTAGTTTAATCAATATATTTTGAATGTATTGATGGAATAGCAATACTCACAAATTATTTTTAATGGAAATTCATGTTACTAATGAAGTGATAAAACATTTTTTCACCCGTGCATTCAGTTATCACAGATCACTTGTTACATTTGGTAGAAGTCAGATTTTGTCAGTGAGGACCTACTGGAATAGATATACCAATTAATGCAATATTTTACCTTGTGTTGCAGACACCCACTTCAGACAGCAGAGGTACAGATCTACATTTGCACATTATGGCATAAAAGGATGTTTTCTTTTCATTCCATATATGATTTCAAGAGAAAAGCTTAGACACTTATTACTTGGCACATTATGGGATGGCATTTCTAGGTCTAGTGCAACTTTTTTTTCCCTTTCAGACAACAACAAAATCAGGTACCTGGGTGGTTATCAGAAAACCATTGAACGGCAATTGCTGTTTGAGAATTCCTTCACCAGTCTTCGAGGTGAAATGAATTCACCACCACCTCTCGGCACACAGTTGCCTCCAAAATGCACAAAGCGAATTAGAAGCCCTATCAATCGCATCAAAGTGTCACCACACCCACTCTCCCTGATTTGAGCAGGCCAGCAGCCAGGTGGTTTATTGACAAGAAAAACAGAACCAAAGATTATAAAGACCTTTTCCTTTTGAGGATGATTGTATCTCTTTAATGCTAAGGTTTTCTTCTTGTGTAACATATAATGAAAATCATATATAAATGGTAAATGATGTTTTTTATTTAACAACTAATTGCATAAAACATACAATCTGACTCTTGCACAAAATTTAAACTGAGTTTGTATTTTAAAATGTTTTGCTGTGTTAACACCTAATTGTTTTTTTTTTTTTCTTTGTTAGATGAAAACTATTTATATTATTTTATGACAAATGGTCAGCATTATTTATTGTATAATACCAGTGAAGTACCAAGATTGTGTTTCTATTATTATTTGTATGATATGTGTTTGTATTATTATTGGTGTGATATATATCTGGTTTCTTATTTACTCAATATTTTTTCAATGTGCCTGTGATATGAATAACCTGTATGCCAACATTGTTATATTTTTCGTTTGTAAATGCTGATAGCCTTTTTTATCCAATCAGTTTAGACATTTTTGACATAAAATTTAAAGAATTAAAATGGGATTTTTTATGATTGTTTAGGAAAGAGTTCAGATCTCATTAATAGTGACTAAAAGGTGTTTTACAAATGACAGAAAAGAGATTTTTTTTGTTGGTTTTTTTAAAAAAAATTATCATTAGTTTTAAAATCTCTAAATTAATAACAGATTCTTCATTTAATGTTTCGGGTGGGGGGGATGGTTAAGATTTCTTTTTTAAATTGCCATTTTTCTTTAATGTTGCAAATTTTTGCTCTTCACAGGAATATAATTTTATTAACTTTTTGCATTTTTTCCAATGGATCCATAAAGTTTTAGGAATTGTTGATGAAAATTACATTCTAAAAAAGGGTCCTTGAATAAAACACAATTATTTGAATATTATCTTTCCATTCTCCCAGTATTGAATTGGTAGTGTTTTGTCCATTGTCCCCCAAATCTTGAGTCCAGTCAACTACTGATACTTGCCTGTTCTTTATTAAGGAGCAAGAGAAGTAACACATGATAAGATCCTTGCAGAGTCAGAAGTCTGGAGTTGTACAGAGTACTGCCCCTTGCAGAAAAAGATAAAAACGTATTTAAAAAACTGCTTTATAATATAAGATACCTCAATTTCACTAGAACAAGAGCAACAAAAATGACAAATAATACATCATGATTTATCATGAATGATTTGTAATTTAAACTGAAGAAAAATTTAAAATAGCAATTTAACAAGTAACAGTTTTAATAAGCAACAGCCTAGCTGATAATTTCATGATATAATTATATTTCTAAAATTAGTTCATAAACTACAAATAAAGTTTATGATCTTGTGAAAGGAGAGGTTTGTAATGAGGAATTCACAATTCTCAACCCAAGCATATGAAAATCTTAATCCGTGACAAAAATAGAGATAAGTACCCATATTTCAAAACTTGGAGATTTAATTAAAATCAACAATAATCCAAAATTGTCAAAACTAGTAAATATCATTTCCTTTTCATGCTTTAAAATGTTAAACCTTCTGATATATAGAATGTTATTGAGGGGTTGGCTCAAAAGATCTAACCAGCTGGTAAGGACTTGGAGCTGCTGTCAGAAAAACACTGTAATGAGGAAAAAAAAAATTAAAATTTGTTTATAATGCAACATAGGTTCAATGCTGAAGAACTAAAAGTGTCTGATGCACTCCAAGAAAGGTATCTAAGTATGAGAATTTCTTTACATAATACAGTATGTGGAAGAGAAAGATTTTGTTTTAGGATGAACATGTTTCTTGTGATTGCCATGACCAACTTTATAAATTTATTTACGGAGTTATTACTAAAACATGACCACCTCTAAGTTGATTTGTTGGTAAATAGAGTTTAACTGTTGCTAGTATTGTCATATTAAAATGCTGATACGTTTTTTCATTTATGTTATCACATGACTTGTACTGTGCACTATTTTGAAAATATTTCATAATCAATGCTATTGCTCGGAAAATTATTTTAATATTTTGTTTGAGTTTTTGGTTTTTAATAAAGAAAAAAAAACAACCCAATTATGCGTTCCTCCTGAAAAACTTTAAAATTGAATTACTAAGAGTAAAGAAACCCATGGCCTTAAAATATTCCAGAAGGATCAAATGGCAGAAATAGATCCTATCTATCTGGTCAAGAATCCGATGCCTTAATCTCTGAGCCATTGTATTTCAAGTTATGCCTTCATTTGCAGTGCTTTGGAGGGTAAGGACAGCCTTCCTTGTAATGCAAGTAAGTGAATGGAGAAAGAGAGAGAGATGGTTGTGAGTGGTGAGTGTCGCATATGCAGAGGGACACCAGGTTGGGACAGAGGGACACCAGGCTAAAAGTGAATTTCATTCTTTTACATGAACCATGATTCGGAAAAGATGTAAAGATTAACAATGAGAATAACAGAAAGACGGACAGAACAAATAGTGAATGAGAAGGATTAAAGTAGGGTGCTAATACAAGTGTTTGCAATCTTAACATTATGAAAACAATATAAAAAAAATATATCAATTTTATTACAGTATTATCAATTTAAAATCAACTCAAAATACAATCTTTCAGTATCCCACATTCCTTTGAAGGGGTGGGAAATACCAAAACCAGATAACTACAGCAGTAGATGAATTCAAGGTAAGGTCTAGTCTGTCCACACACACATGCACCTTGGACTGGGAAATAGAAACAGAAAATTTAGTCTTGGAATTGTGACAATTTTCCCACATTATTATTCATTTTAACAGTAAATTTAATTCAGTTTTTGAAGACATTTATCAATCGTCAGACTTACAAATGAGGCTGTTTAATTAATCTCTAGCCTAAGTCAGATGGTTTTATGTAATATAAACTACACCATTCCTAACCATAATCAGATTATATCAATAATCAGTTGTTGAGTCATCCAGCTTCTGCTGTTAATTAATTACAGTACTACAGTTTGGACTGTTAAATAATGTACTCCCATGTTAGATGAGTTGGTATAATATTAATGACACTTGAACACACTCATTTTGAAAATATAAGACACTTCTGAAATTTTTTGTATTGTCCTAATATATAATCAACATAAGGATGATTGATTCTTTGGGGTTTTTTAAAAATTTTTAAAACTGGCTGTTAAGGTTTATTTTGTCATTTTTTTGTGAAGAGTACATTTAAGAAATAACAAATTCTCCTTTTTGGAGTGAATCTGGCAAGATTTTGAATCGCAAGTGAGTGAAACATAAAAGTTTTTTGATGACAATAAAACTAGGTGTCAGAGGTAGTCAGCTACTGCATGTACATACAGGGCTGCTTAGCATTCACATGCTAACATTCACAAGCTATCATGTGTCAACTACACAAATGAGAGACATTGGCTCACTTGGGTCTATTATTTGATTGGGGTGGCTTTCTCATGGGTAGACAAAATGTAAAGTTGTTTGGGTTTTCAAGATGGTATATTTTCGTGATGTGCACAACAACAACAAATAGGTGGGTTGGGTCATAGCCATCCCAGTCACTTGGGTTCTGATGCCATCATAACTAGAAACCGTTTCTTTTCAGAGACATTTACCTGATCATAATACATCAGGAGTAGTACATCAAATGCCTTTCAAATCCCTAACTCCCCTCTCGAGCTGTTTCTGGCCTCTGCCAGCTGAGTGTTGCCCACCTCATCTCATGCCATTATTGGCAACTTACCAAGTTCCCACATATTTTGAGCTATTGCTCCAAAGAGACCAGCCGACATTCAAACAGCTACCATGCTACTATAGTCTGGTCAAGTCAATGATTTATGAAATCGTTTAAATAGGCAGCTCCAAGTTCCAAATGTGAACAAATCTGTATTATTGCAGTGACGACTCCCGTCAAATTTTAATGTCTTCATATAAGATCCATAGACATGTTTTTTATTTGGGGTGGGGTTAAACGGAGGTTCCAGGCATTGGCAAAGACATTGCATACCTGGAAATATCAAAACCCACATCTTTTTGTATGGACCGGAAGTCCTTTCTAAAAACGATAATTGGTTTAATATCGTCGGCATCCGTTCGTCTTCGGGAGACGATGGTGTAGCTTCCGGTTGGGTGCCCTATCTGCACCTTCGCGAGTGGCTGAAGAGTCCGACCCTAGAGTGACAGTCTCTGTTGCACTTGCTGCAGGTGAACGTTGATGCTTGTTGAGGCTGTTTTGTTTCGCCTTCCTCCTGGTTCTCTTTGTAGCGAGGTTTGTGTTTCTCGTTTCCTCGGCTTTCTGAACGCCCTGTCTGACAGCAAGGCGCCAGGCGGAGCGGTCGTCAGCACAGCTCTCCCAGTTGTTGACTTTGATGTTGGCCGTCATGTCCTTCTTGCAGGCATTTTTGTAACGCAGACGTGGCCGTCCAGTTAGTCGTGCGCCTTCTGCTAGCTCGCCGTATAGCAAGTCATTGGGAATGCGGCCTGGGTCCATTCTCTTGACGTGGCCGAGTCAGCGAAGGCGCCTCTCGCTGAGGATGGAGAACATGCTGTTCATGCTGGCGCGTTCCAGAACCTCTGTGTTGGGTACTTTGTCCTGCCACTGGATGCGCAGAATGCGCCGCAGGCATCTCAGGTGGAAGCTGTCGAGTTTCCTCTCGTGGCTCATGTAGATGGTCCATGCCTCGCTTCTGTAGAGGAGTGTGCTGAGCACGCAGGCCTGGTAGACGTGCAGTTTGGTCTTTTCAGTGAGGTTGGGGTTGTTCCAGACCCTCTGGTTCAGTCTGGTCATAACTGCTGCTGCTTTGGCAATCCTGCCGTTCACCTCAGCATCAATGGAGAGCGAGCTGGAGACGGTGGCCCCAAGGCATGTGTAGTTCTCAACAATTTCAAGGTTGTACCCATCGTTGGTGATGGTGGAAGGGCTGTCTGCATCCTGCTCCATGACGTTCGTCTTCTTCAAACTGATGGTCAGTCCAAACTCCTTGCAGGCGTGGGAGAGGCGACATACCAGCTGCTGAAGTCCATCTTCTGTATGTGATGTCAAGGCTGCATCGTCGGCGAAGAGCAATTCACGGATGAGAACCTCTGTGACTTTAGTCTTTGCACGGAGACAAGCGATGTTGAACAACTTGCCGTTAGCCCTGGTGTGGATGTACATTCCCTCGCTGCAGTCCTTGAAGGCGTACTGGAGGAGCATGGAGAAGAAGATGGCAAAGAGCGTCGGCGCGAGGACGCAGCCCTGCTTCACTCCACTGCTGACTGGGAAGGCCTCTGATGTTGCGCCGTTGAAGCACACTGTGCTGTGCATGTTCTCGTGGAACGATGTGACGACAGCGAGCAGTCGTAGGGTGCAGCCGATCTTCTCCAGGAGCCTGAAGAGTCCGCTCCGGCTGACCAGGTCAAACGCCTTTGTCAGGTCTATGAAGGCGATGTAGAGGGGCATCTGCTGCTCACGACACTTCTCCTGCAGCTGGCGTAGTGAGAAGATCATGTCTACAGTTGACCTGCTGGCTCGGAAGCCACATTGAATTCTGGGTAGACGCGGAAGGCTAGGGTCTGCAAGCGCACCAGGGCGACACGTGCGAAAGCCTTTCCGACGATGCTGAGGAGGGAGATGCCCCGGTAGTTGTTGCAGTCGCTGCGGTCTCCTTTTTTCTTGTACAAAGTAACGATGTTGGCGTCTCGCATGTCCTGGGGAATCTGTCCCTGTTCCCAGCAGAGGCAGAGGAGTTCGTGCAAGGGCTGGAGTAGTGCTGGTTTCCCGCTCTTGATGACTTCAGGTGGGATACCGTCGCTCCCAGGGGCCTTCCCACAAGCAAGGCAGTCGATGGCTTTTCTGAGCTCTTCCAGGGTGGGTGGTGTGTCTAGTTCCTCCATGACTGGCAGGTCTGGGATGGTGTTCAGGGCGGTGTCGGTGACGACGTCTTGGGTTGCATACAGCTCAAGATAGTGCTCAACCCAGCGCTGCAACTGTTTCCCCTGGTCTGTGATGACTGCACCCATCTTGGACTTGAGGGGGGCGATCTTGAAGGATGGGGGGCCTGTCGCCTTCTTGATACCCTCGTACATGCCTCTTGCATCCCCAGTGTCGGCAGTTGTATGTATGCTGGTGCAGAGGTTCAGCCAGTAGGTGTTGGAGCAGTGGCGGGCGGTCCGCCGGGCATTGTTCCTGGCAGTCCTGAGGGCTTGCAGTGTACTATGGCTAGGCGCAGTCTTGTAAGTCAGGAGGGCTTTTCTTCTCGCCTCAGTCACGGGCTCCATCGCCTCCCAGTTGGCCTCATACCAGTCGGTATTTTTGAGCTCCTTCTTCCCGTAGGCAGTAATGGCTGAATTGTACACAGCGTCTCGGTGGTGGGACCACTTGGAGTCGATGGTGTCATCAGGTGTCTCTTTGATGAGAGCCTCCTGCAGCCTGCTGATGAACTGCTGTGTCTTCTCTCGATTGCTTGCACAGCAGGTGTTGATGTGTGAACGACCCTTCTTCTTGGCGTGGTGCAGCTTCTTGGGTATTATTTGCACCTTGCTGGCCACGAGGGAGTGGTCCGTGTCGCAATCGGCGCTGTGGTAGCTGCGGGTGAGGAGGACACTGGCCAGTTCCGCACGCCTTGTGATGAAAAGGTCTAGCTGGTGCCAGTGGCGGGAACGTGGGTGTCTCCATGACACGTGGTGGATTTCCTTGCATTTGAAGTAGGTGTTGGTCACACATAGGCTGTGGGAACAGCACATCTCCAGCAGTCGCTGACCGTTCTCGTTGATCTTGCCCCTTCCATGAGAGCCGAGACAGGTGGGCCAGGTCTCGTGGTCAGCTCCCACTCTAGCATTGAAGTCTCCTAGTAGGTAGAGGCCTTCAGTGTTGGGGATACTGGATATTGCTTGATCCAGAGCCTCGTAGAACTGGTCTTTCTCCTCTATGGTGGAGCAGAGGGTTGGGGCGTACACGCTCAAGATGTTGACTGGGCCTGAGGATGTTGACAGCCAGAGGGCAAGGATCCTGTCAGTGCCTGATGACGGAGGCTCAATGAAGGCGACGAGCGTGTTCTTTACGGCGAAGCCGACACCGTGCTGCCTAGGTTCATCCGAGGACTTTCCTTGCCAAAAGAAGGTGTAGTTGGCTTCCCTGATGGTGCCGCTGTCGGCCTGTCTGGTCTCCAGAAGTCAGACAATGTCGACATTCAGTCGGGAGAGTTCCCTGTCAATTACGGCAGTCTTCCATGTGTCGTCGATCTGCTGCAGGTCATCGGTGAGTCCAGGACACATGGTTCTGACGTTCCAGCTTGCGAAACAAAGAGCTGGAGTCTTCTTTTTTCTTCTTTGAGTCTTGCCTGGTGCGGAGTTTGTGGCCTGCTTGTCGAGATAGTTCTCTAAGCTCCACGCACCCAACGAAGCAGGCAGGCCATGGCAGGACACCACCTTACTGACTGGGGGCTCCCAGCTTGAGGCGGGCGGTAGCTGTCCAATGAGACATGGCGGTCTCTCCCACCGTCGGAAGCAACCCCTGGCACCAAACTCCACGCTAATCGAGCTATTGCTTAGAACCGGTAAACTGCTGATTCCCGTGTTGTGCCGGCGCCTTACGACGACGCTGGAGTGTCCTCTCCAGTGGAACTACGAAGACTGGGCAGGGTAGTATGGAGAATCAGCTGTTGCCCATGCAGCAGATCCCCCTCTCCACGCAGCTGGTGTTCCCAAGGGAACGACGAATGCCGATAAAACTTGGCACCAACGGCGTAGCAGGAGTTGCCGGAATGACATTGGAGTCAATGTCATACCGCCTTAGGGACTCCGTCTCCTGGATTCTCTGTCGTGGTTTACTCCCTTAGCCTTTCCCATGAATGGGTATAGCCGCAAGGCAGCAGAGGTTTGGGATCAGGGATTTCCTTCTCCTAGATGAGCTACCACCCAAGGTTTACGAGCCCCATCTACCCGAATAATATTGATTTAATATATTGTTGCAATATTATACATGCTCGACGTGGTATCGATGGCTGTATTTAAACAATCCTCGTCTGTCAATAACACATCTAGTCATGCTTGGGAGTCAGTCTTGCATATAGCGCATGCCCTAAACGGATCAGCACAACACATGCTTGCTAATTCCATAGCAGTACAATGAAACTTGCAGCCTTTAGAAAGAGATGCCTTTCTCTTCACGTTCCAATTCAAAAGAAATATAAAACCTTACCAAGATCACAACCACTGTCATTCGACCTGTTCTTCCTTGGTGCTGTACATTCAGAAACAGGTTGCCCAAGAGGCAAACCATGCACAGGTCTAATGCCATAGAATTCAGCCTGTGTTTCACAGTAGAAACAGAAAGGACACTCCATCCAACCCCAAGGAATGCCGAATGGGTGAGGAGACATTCCTTCAAGCCCTTTTCTAATACAAGAACACATTTTCCAATAGCCAGAAACGAGCAGATTATGATCACTGTCGTCAGTTTTTCTCCCCATCAGCCTCCATCCTGCAGGAAACGACAACATACTCACACTGCCCTTTTCACACAGCGGATTTCATTAACTTAGGCTGCCTGTTTATGAGTCTATTGCCTATTAATATCTTGCGACTTTATCTCGTTCTCTTCTTTAATGTTTCGTAAACTACTGACTTTTGTCTCTTCAGTGACAGATCCAAAAGCATGGGCATTCAACGCTCTTCCCCGAATTGGACCTGTCCAGACGCATATACCTACCCTAAGCCCTTCTGATCCCCAAATTCTTACCAAAAGCAAGAGAATCAAAGTGAAATCTAGTCCTAATTACTTGTGTGAATTGGGAATATTCATGGATAATTGATCTTCTATTAAACATCGCAGTGAAAATTCCCAGGTAGATCTTGGTCTGTCCCCACCAGGTCAAGCATCAGTGCATCTAAATCTGGAATTGTGAATCCTGCATGGCTGGCTCATAACATTCAAACCCTCAGAACAAAATAAGTTTCAGAACAAGTGATTGACATTATCACTTGTGCAAGAAGGGCCGCCAGTTTGAAAGTATTTTGTAGCGAATTCACTCGGATCCACCACCCGAGTCTCGGGTTCTTTATTATAGGTCTTTATATCGGAGTGATACCCTGCTGTATTTGTCTGAGGATTGGCTGTCCAGAGTGTGACAGATTTCTACCCCAGCGGGACACCGTCGTATTCCTGGCTTGTCGCCAACTAGATTGTCAACTGGGCCGAGTTCTGGATCGCAGACTAAGTCATCGTCCAGGTTGTTTTTTGAGTCGTCGACTAGGCGGTCTTCTGGGTCCCTGACCGAGTCGTAGTCTGCGTCGTCGACTGAGTTGTGGTCGCAGGCTGTCACTCGAGATCGAAAGAGAGACGAATATGGCGAAATGATAAGTGAAGTGAGATCTTTAATTACTATCTGAATTTTTGCAAGGTCGTGATAACAAAATTTACGTGCCTCTTGAACGAACCTGGTAGCGCCTCTATTTTGGTCGAAGAAAGACCTAGTCCCTATCATTTTGAGATTCCCAGGTCTGGCCCTTTCCTTTTCTGCGAACTATGGCTAAATGTGCTTGCTCCGGCTTGTAGGTTATACTGCTTCGCTTGAGGGACGTCTTCGAACTACATCGCGTCATACCACACCACCATTGCAACCACAGTTAGCTCGTGTGTATGTATGTATGTATGTATGTATGTATGTATATATATATATATATATATATATATATATATATATATATATATATATATATATATATATATATATGACCAAAAACTAAGACGCTAAATGACACTAAAAAGCCCGCTAATATTAAAAATCAAAACTTGTTACCTTTGGCTCTAAGGCATTTATACCACCCCGAAAGGGTTTTGAGGTTGTACCTTTAGTGAAATGAGCCGGTGAGAAGTGGGAGATCTCGTTCATTTCTGCTACTGAAAGAATTAAAAGTCATTGTCTCAGCTCAATCTCTATCGTACTAGGTAAGACGTATTTATGTTTTCGCTCTGCATAAAAAGAAATAACACAAGAGCAAATGTATTTCTTGTGTATATTGGCAAGTTTCTTGTGTTAAACTCTTGTTTGTTTGGGTTTCTTTAAATACTGAATGATAAAGTTGTAATTTAATATTGACGTAACAAAGCACAAATATGAATAATTGTTTTACTTGGTTAGCTACAAATACCTGAAAAATAACAGCTAGGATACAGTGTCAGCAGGCATCTTCAAGAAATTGATATTCCCTGCTATTTGTCGGAAGTAGGCGAATGTGGTTTGTACATGAAGGGGTTAGGTGACAATGGTGACATAATAATGAAGTGGATGTGACAATTAGGGACTATAATCCAAGTTTCCTCCGACCCTTCCCTCCCCATTTTTGATATTTGGACATTTATGTTGGGGTGTAGGGTCAGAGTCATTAGCATATCTAAAAGTTGGAATTCGCCGGCACCCTGTGGTGTCGGCATAGGATAGCTGCTTACTAGCCAGTCTAGCAAAATACCTGCATGGAATCTCACAAATTGCGAGTATAACATTCGTGATGTCTTGAATACAACCCAGCGTGAATGTCCAAATATCAAAAATGGGTTGGGAAGGGTCAGAGGAAATTCGGATTACAGGGACTATATCTCTGCTAAACGATGATGTAGAACCATTACAAATTACAATCGAACTCAGCCAACGTCTCGTCCACATTGAGCTTGATACGAAATATGACTGAATCCCACAAGAATTAAGGGAGTTCTTGTGCGCTAAAGAAAGTGAGTGTAGAGCCTGATTAAGTCAGGGGCTATAACTCTGCTCAAAGATGACGTAGCATTCTAAAGCTATAACTCGCCAACACTAACAATCAAGTTCGGTCAAGGTCTCATCGTTTTCTACGTACCATAATGCTACCGGTGATCACCAAACAATCTGACTCAAGAACATGCTAAGGTAATTTTTAGTTCATCGTGCTTGAGTCCACATTAACATCAAGGTGTTATCAATATCAAGCTGCATATCACATTTGGCTGAAATCCAATAACGAGTGAGTGAGTGAGTGAGTGAGTGATTTAGGTTTTTAACGTAGCTTTAACCATTTTTCAGTCATATCGCTACGATGTCTGCAGTGTGACAGTTTATAGTGATATCTAGCACTGGGGCATCATGCCGCAGACATGTGGCATGATGTCCCACCCAGTCACATTATCCTGACACCAGGCCGACCAGTCCTAACACTAACCTCTTAATGCTGAGCGCCAAGCGAGGCAGCTGTTAGTACCATTTTGTAAAGTCTTTGGTATGACTCGGCCGGGGTTCGAACCCGCGACCTCCCGCATCCGAGGCGGACGCTCTAACCACTAGGCCACCGGAGCGGTTTGAAATCCAATAATTATGATGGAACTAATTGGGCAGATAGAACAGTTAGAAGGATGGACACGCTCAATTCAATACCCCACTCTTCCGTTTTCCACAACAAAATGAGGACCATAAAGCTAGAAAGATATGAATACCAACCTCTTGCAAGCAATCTTCATTAAACCCGTTACTTTGTAAATTCATTTATATGCTCATAATTGTCACCTTCTGTACGTGGTAGAAAATGGGTAATATTTTTGCTTGAACTGTTACCCTATCCTGACTGTCTCAAACCCACGTAGATAACATGCTGAATGAAGACGATTTAGAAAACGGTCTACCATTTAGAAACCATGGTAACTATTTAACCTGACTATGGCATTGAATTGCAAGCTAACCCAACATCAGTAGTGTTATCTCCTGTCCTACATTAGCATACCATCTTCAACGTTTGGTGCCATTAGGTGGTGTGTACTTGAAGCTATTGTACAAAAATCCTTTACATAGCGTGTTCTGATGGAGTGACCTTGAGACTGAAGCTTTTGACTCAAAATTTAAACGTTTTTTTGTTTCTTTCCCTATGTGCAAACCATTCACAAAGTTTCGTCTCGATACATATTGGTCAAGAATTATATTTACTATATAGAACTAAAATTGATAACTGTGGAAACCATTGTTTTCTAATATGACTCACCGTGACCTAATTTTGACCCCAAAATCTATTAGCGTCTTTCTTGCACGCCATCGAGAAAGTTCAGTGATGGAACATTTTCAGATACTAAATTGTGTGCGGAAACCATTTTTTTCCCTTCGAGTCACCTTTTCATTGACCTTTGGACCCCAGAATCAACAGATTTCCTCTATACCCAAGATCCAGCGATCCACTGAATTTGTTTTTATAGTGCAGAAACCATTTTTCTATTATCTTTATAACGTTATTGTTAAGAAACGTGTATTCTTCTTTCAGTCAGTGATACTGACTTTGGAACTTTTAATCCTCAAATCGATAGGCCGTCGTGGTATCTCTCGAAGGACACTGTTTACATTATTAAAAAACTTTACTTTGAACCACACGCAAGCACAAAAGATCGTTTCCTAACGGCATATTTACCGTAGCCTGAAATTGAATGTTTTACCAGTGACGGGTCAGTGTGCCTGTAAAACGGGTATTTGTCACAGTGAAACAACCACAAACATGCTAAAAATCCTCCAAAATACGACTGTGAGCCCCTCCTAAGCAAATTTGTCAGCTTTCCTGTTGAAACAAATAAGTGAAAATGTACTGCAGCATGGCATTAGGTCAGTGTTAGACACTATAATAAAAATACACATCATAATTCTTCTCTTTGACGAGCATTCTTAGAGGAAGCAGCTTTTTATAGACCCATGTAATGCAATACTGTTTTATTTTATTTTTGCATTTATGCAGTCAACGTAATTGTTTTCACGTTTTTAGCACTCTGTTTGACAGACTGGAATACAAGTATTGAAAACAGCCAAGATGTGAATGGGTTGAAGATTTCTAACACATTACAGACAGAGTTAATTATGTTATTTCGTGAAATGTGGACGAGGTACATATATATTCCCCACCTCACCACCAGCTAATAAAATTTACTCTTAGTTGCATAATACATGAGAGTCCCGTGGAACTATGTTTGCGACCGTACAGTTGGAAATGGCCAATGCAGACGAATGCTTGAAGGTGGTGTGTCAATTTACGAATCATTACGAATTTGCTTAACATCAAAAGTTTGACGTAGAACCTTTTCAGCGGGCAGTAGAAATTACCAGCAGCGTACTTAAAAGGGCGGGGGGGGGGGACGGGCGGTTGCTTGGGGGGCCAGGAGTCTTGGGGCACCAAAACCCCTTTGGGCCATCATCGTCGTCCCGGACGCCATTTCCCCTTAGTACCCACTGGATATGGCGAAAATATGTACAACACTCACTACCAGAAGGTTCCATTGTCGCTCTCCCATCACGTGAATATGTCAGTGCAAAGATAACAGCTAAGTGAGTGAGTAATTACATTGGAGGATCTTAATTACATTCTCCGAAAAGAGAGGCACCGTTTGACTGATATTGCTTTGAATTAGGTGACAGTAGGTTCATTTAATAGTGTTACGGCTCTATGGTCTTAAACTAAATAATAGAAAAGAGCGAAAAGCTACAAGTTTTGTAAATTTCAACAAACAATTTATTTCCGTAGAATACAAAGTAAAAATTTTAAAAAAACTTAGAATATTGTGAATTAAATCCCATATAGTCCTAAAAGTTATATCATAAATCCAAAAATATGGAGTATTCCAAATGAATTCCAATGGTGTTCCGAATGAATTCCAATCTTGACTGTACCGATTTACAAATAACCTGGAACGTTACTATGTGCAAGCAGTCTTGATGTCTCTTAATGATATTATCCAAAATGTCTTTGAATGAATTCACAATAATCCTAAAATAGTGATTTAATCCGAAAATATTATTGAGCACTTTGTAATTCCAGTGAATTAACTAAAACAAAAATTCATTCTACTTACTGGTGTTAGATATGGAATGAGGAACTCTGAAGTAAACAACAGTTTTATATATATATATATATATATATATATATATATATATATATATATATATATATATATATATATATACACTAAGACAATAACTGAACCAGGATGAGAGTAATTTTCCCATCAAATTCGTAAACGACTTGCTTCTAGAACATTCTTAATCTCTAGAATGAACTAGACTTTGAACTCAACATCTTTAAATATGTTTACCTCCAAGTAACAAGTATCTTAAAATATAATCTAAATTCATTGACAATAATTAGCCAAGTAATGTGTTATTTATAAGAAAAATGTATTAGTCAGCTAGGCCCAACTCCTACTCTCAATTATGGACAGAGGTCAATTACACAATAAAAATTACATAGCACATACTCATGGACAAAAGCCAACAAGCAATATAAATTAAATATACATAACAATAAATAATCTTTAAAGGACAGCGAGAAATAAAAATGCGTATCGGCGTTGGCGCAAGCGTATTGGCTGGTTCTAATGAATTGCGAGCTAAAATAATGTCTTATCGGGACCGTTATGGTAAAAGGCCATGGGGTGACCCCCTCCACCCCCACCCCCACCCCCCCCACACACACGCCGGCGCATTGTGAGTGCTGCAGTACGTGAACATAAATTGTTATTTCGAAATCGCCAAGACTAAATTATTACATCACGAATAACGCTGTACGCAGCAATGAACCCCATCTCTAATTCAAAAGGTATTTTCGTGTACACAATTCCGTGTCAGTACCTCTACCCACAAAAGTGACGACACTGTTGGAAAATCCCGCAATATTAGCAAAGATATAAACTGAAACAACTAGTTATATTACGAGACATGGTGAGAAAGTTGGCAACCTTAGCTTTGTTTAAATACGCGAAAGACTGGTGATTAGTTTCAATGGCAAGCCTTCCAAAAAGGTATATGTAATATTTTCCAATTCCTTTCAGCACCGAGTACTTAGGATAAAAAATGCTTGTTTATTCCTGCAAATACTGTTATGCAACACTTGTATGTTTTTATTTACTATACCATGAATCTGTAGACACAAAAGCTGGATGAAAGGGAATACATACAACATGTGATGTAAGAACAGATACATGAAAATTTATAAAACCTCTTATATTGTAACTTCTAAAACTGTAACAAGCTGATCTCTCTCTCTCTCTCTCTCTCTCTCTCTCTCTCTCTCTCTCTCAACACATCAAATCCAACTCAAATTGTTCAAGTATGCCAAATAAGGTGTAATATGGTCCACATGTACATGTACACGAAGAGATGGGCAATCCTGTCTGGTCACACGTTAAAATGAAGAGCTAAAGATTTCATTACATTCCATATCCACTCAGGCATGTAATGCAGATTAACTGGAAGCCATCTTCTAAATCATCTTGATCCAAATGCGTAATTTTTTTTAATGATATCACGTGTCACAGTTACATATATTAAAGTCAAAAACAGTGCTGGCCTCTGAAATTTTTGGCTTTGGATCCTCATAACAAACTTTCAGAAATGTAACTGTAATATGTACCTGTAAGATGTAATAAAGGAACGCTAAACATACATATGGGACACTATACGAACAAGGGGAATTAACATTAGGTCGCCATCTTGACAGGGGATCTGGACGAAATTTAACATTATTCCATGGGTTAACATTTTTGTTTATGTGGTGTATATTTTATAATATGTGGTGCTTATTCTATACGTGGCTTTTATCCATTATACGTGGTGTATATTCAATAAATGGGCTTCTGCATGTAAGTGATATAATAGCTCATAATAACCTGGTTCTATTAATTATTTAGTTTAGCGGTATTGATTTTGGTGTGCCAAGAATACTACAAAGCAATATCAAGATGTACAAACTGAATTTGTACCTGCTATGACAGAATCTGCCTATTTTATAAGATATCCAAGATTGTTTTTGGCGAACGTGCTGGAAATATTCTAATGACGTATATTGCAATGTTGATCTTGTTATCGGAGGGCCTATCACTTGTTTCTCCTCTTCTAATGAGAGTGTTCTCATTCAAGGAGTAGAGTGCGGCTTTGTTAATGTTCCTCTGCATTCTGTAAATTTGTCATCAAACTTAGTTTCAGGACCTGTGACAGTCGATATAGTGTCTAACCTACCCGTTGAGGGCATTCATTTGTTGCTAGGCAACGACCTAGCTGGAGACAAGGTTGTGGTTAATCCACTTGTAACTGACAAGCCTTCTTTGGATCAGAAAGTTGATCCTATTGAAAAAGAATTCCCTGATTTATACCCAGCTTGTGCAGTTACCAGTTATGGCAATGAAAGCTCTTGAGAATGATTTCGATAAGGAAAATATTCCTTTAGCTGACACATGTATTGGTCAGGCTTTTGATGAGGTCACTTTCACTCCTTGTTTGGATCAATAAAAAGGTATTGATCACAGTGATCCTCTTTTAAATACTCATTCTCCTTATCTAATCAGGGTGACAAACGACAATCACTTGTCGTCGAACAGGAAAAAGATCCTGAGATCTCCTGTTTGTTTCAGAGGGCCATTAGAGAAACTGAAGCCACTGAAGTACCTGTCTGTTATTTCATTAAAAATGGAATTCTTATGAGAAAAATGGAGACTTCTCAAGGTACCTGCTGGTGACGAATGGTCAGTGAACTATCAAATTGTAGTTCCAAAATCTTACAGACAGGAAATACTTAGTCTGGCCCATGAAACTCCTCTGGCTGGTCATTTAGGGATTAATAAGACTTATAACAAGATCTTGACTCACTTTTATTGGCCAAAAATTAAAAGTGATGTTTGTAAATACTGCAGATCTTGTCATACTTGTCAAATGGTAGGAAAACCCAATCAGAAGATACCTAAGGCTCATCTGCAACCAATTCCTCCATTTGACGAATCATTTAGCAGAATAATGGTAGATTGTGTTGGCCCCTTACCTAAGACCAAGTCAGGCAACCAATACTTGTTGACCATTATGTGTGCGTCAACAATATTCCCAGAAGCAATTCCTTTGAGGAACAAATTATAGTAAAAGCTTTGATAAAGTTTTCTTTACTCAATCTGGCCTTCCCAAATCTGTCCAATCGAATCAAGGGTCAAATTTTATGTCTGGAATTTTTCAGCAAGTTATGTATGAATTAGGTATTAAACAATTCAAATCTTCTGCTTATCACCCTGAGAGCCAAGGGGCCTTAGAAAGATTTCATCAGACTTTGAAAAATACGATTCGATCATATTGCTTTGAGATGGGTAAAGATTGGGATGAAGGTCTTCATTTACTTTTGTTTGCTGTTAGGGAATCAGTTCAAGAATCTTTAGGATACAGTCCCTGTGAACTAATTTTCGGACACACTGTGCGTGGACCATTGAAGTTACTGAACTTAATCTTCTTGATTATGTATCTAATTTTAAACATAAGTTGTCAAAGGCTTGTGAGCTCGCAAGGGCGAATCTGCACTCTACTAAGTCAAAAATGAAATTAAGATATGATAAAAACTCAAAGGAGTTTTCAGCCTGGTGATAGAGTTCTAGCTCTCTTGCCCATTCCACAAAATCCTCTTAAGGCCAAGTAATATGGTCCCTACACGGTTGAAAAGAAAGTAAATGATTTAAATTGCATCATAAATACTCCGGGGGGGGGGCAAAAACAAAAACAACTTTGCCACATAAACATGTTAAAGGAGTATATTGAAAGAGATAGCCAAGTAAATCATGCAATTAATTTAGTTGTACCTGTCCCACTCACTGAGGATTTAAGTGAAGGAATTCAGTCGGACACTATTGATTTTGTAGCGATAAATCTTCGGAATTCAGAAATTATGAAACATCTGGACCAGAAACTTTTTCATTCGCAACAACAGGAAAATAATGAACTTAAACAGCTATTATTTGAATATGAGCACTTATTTCCAGATGTTCCTACGAGGACAAACAAAATTTTTCATGACGTTGAAATTGTGAATTCCAGACCTGTGAAACAACACCCATACAGTATGACCCCTCTCAAACAGGAATATTTGAAAAAGGAAATTCAATTTTTGTTGCAGAATGATTTCATAGAGCCCAGTAAAAGTGACTGGAGTTCACCATGTATACTTGTTCCGAAACCAGATAAAACTTTCCATATGTGCACTGATTATAGAAAGGTGAACAGTGTGACAAAAACAGATTCATTTCCATTACGAAGAATCAATGACTGTATTGATAAAATTGGAAATGCCAAGTATGTCACCAAATTTGACCTTCTGAAAGGATTTTGGCAAATTCCACTAATGGAAAGGGCAAAGGAAATTTCGGCATTTGTGACTCCAGATGGACTCTATCAATATAAAGTAATGCCGTTCGGGATGAAGGTTCCCCAAGTACCTTTCAACGTTTGATGAATATGATTACCTCTGGTCTAGATAATTGTGATGCTTACATCGATATGTCATCATTTACAATGACACCTGGAAAGAACATCTAGCAACAATTCGGAAATTCTTTGAAAGACTCACTGATGCAAGTTTGACAATCAATTTATCTAAAAGTGAGTTCTGCCGTGCTTGTGTGACATTTCTAGGACATATTGTGGGACATGGACAAGTTAAACCTATAGATGCTAAGGTCAATGCTATCTCTGATTTCCCTGTGCCTGTCAGTAAAAAGCAGCTGATGCGACTTTTAGGTATGGCTGGATACTATAGGAAATTTTGTTCCAATTTTTTTAATATTGCTGAACCCCTGACAAATTTATTGAGCAAGAAAAACAAGTTTCTTTGGAATAAGAAATGTCAGGAGGCTTTTGACAAGTTAAAGGCCATACTTAAAGGTGCACCAGTTCTTACAGCTCCAAATTTCAGTCAATCTTTAAAACTATCTGTTGATGCAAGTGATGTTGGGGTTGAAGCAGTATTGATTCAAGAAGATAGAAATGGTGTTGATCATCCAGTGTGCTATTTTTCGAAGAAATTAAATAAGCACCAAAGAAATTACTCAACAGTCGAGAAGGAATGTTTGGCATTACAACATTTTGAAGTTTACGTTAGTTTAGCTCCTTCTCCGATTGTTGTGTTTAGTGATCACAACCCCCTTACTCTCATCGATAAGATGAAAAATAAAATCAAAGATTAAGGTGGAGTTTGTTGTTACAGGAATATAATCTTGACATCAGGCACATCAAGGGAAAAGATAATTTAATTGCAGACGCGCTTTCCCGTGTATAGAAATATTATTTCATGTACACTTTGTATAATTAATAAGAGTTCTTCTTATGTATTTTTTTTTACCTCATGTATAATTAACATATGGTAAAAATAAAGCTTTTTTAATAAATTTGTCTTTTTCTTTATGGGGGAAGTGTTACGTATATGTAATTTAATTACTTGTGTGTTAGTTTCAAGTTCTCTTTTATTTTATTTCAATTTCATTACATGCTATTGTAATAACTTTATTCATTGGATTTGACATTTTTCTAGAAAAATTCAGTTCAGTTCTAGTAAATAAGTGTTGCTTTATTGTATTTTTAGCTGACCTAGTTCTTGATCTTGATTCAGATTTTGTAAACAGAGTGAAAATCATTGGTCATAATCAAGGTCATTCTTGGCTTGCGTGTTAGCTCTATTATGTAAACAACTATTTTTAAATTCATTTCCAGTGTGGGAATCACTGATTCTTAGTAAAGGTTATACTAGCCTAGTGATAATTTACATATTTGTTTACTGCGCTGTTCGGACAGAGTGATCACGTGACCAATCACGCGCGTCTGAAATTGCGTTTTTAGTTGGTTTAATACTCAATCTCGGTGTTTCTGAGTCAACTGTAAATTATACCTTCAGGCTGAAAGGTATTCCTGTTGTTGCCATTTGAATTGAGTTTTATTTATTTAAAATAATTTATTTTCTTGGAGACTTCATCACGTGTGTTCACCGAAATTCTTGGACAAAGACATTTACTAAAAATTATTCGGAATTCTAAAGCCGGAATTATATTCTTGGTGACTCAACAAGGAACTGTTGACACATCAGCACAATAGTGGTTATAGAAGATGTCATCGCCTTCCATCTTGGAACTTCATCGAGACTCGATCTTGGATTCAATTAGAACTGTTTAGTGATAGGACTTATATTTTTAAATTCTAGGATTAATATTTGGATTAGATTCACAACCGTAAGTCCTTTTTCATATTTTTACCTTGTTTTCTAGGGAAATAAATTATTTTGTTAAACTTACAAAGCTTGTTGGTTTCACTCCTTTCTTTGTTACTTTGTACGAGCCTAGTCACGTAACAATAATTAATATTTATCACTCCATTATATCTATTAGGTATCCTGTCTCTTCCATTAATTCCCCATCTTGTACATCTCTCTCTGTTTCTTTGTCTAACTATATCTTGTAAGTCATTTTCCCATTTTGTATCTTAAACTTCTATCTTGTTTTTATTTTGACTATTCTCTTGTATCTATTTATATATACTATATCATAATCCCACACCCACTTTCCCCACATACAGAATATGATTGGCTAACCATTATTAAAGGAATGATAGCCCCTTACCCCCAGTTCATACTATAACTAAATGGTGCTGAAACTGCAGGAATATGCCCCAGTTACCAAATTTTGTCATGATGCTGACCAGTTTACCTAGATTTGTCAAAGCCTTCCTGAATCCCAGAAACTTGACCTGATATTAATACGTTTTCCAACGCTCACACCCAACTTTTTGCTAGTTAGAAAGTTGATAATGGTACTATTATTCTGTTATTTTCTGTCCATTCAGACTTGTATATTTTAACACTTTCCCACACTAAAAATCCCTTTGGACATAGTAGTATTCCTGTTTAAAATATAGGTGAGGAGTGAAAAAAAAGTATAATTCTTATTTAACATGTTGGTGAGAGAGAAATAGAGGATAATTTAACAAGGAGGTGAAAGATAAATTATCAGCGTAGGGAAATTTCTTTAAAATTATAATTCAGAACTATGGTACTTTGATTCCATCCTTCTCTCATTTAAAGTTATGACCTTTTGCAAACCTGTTTTACTGAAACGACCATTAAATTATGGACTTATGGAATAATAGTAAATATAATGACAATATAATCATTGTAGTCAAATCCAGAATCTGGCATGTCGATGTTAGATCTAGGTCTGGGTTTCATTATCGGTTCAGTGGATTTGATCAGAAAACCAGTCTGACTTTTTCATTAATACCTCAGATGTTTTAAACTGCCATTCTTTTTAAGCAAAACATTTGCATGATGAAGTTTATGCTTATAGAAGTTTCTAGAAATGGCATCCAGCGAACAAAAAACACTGAAGATGAAAGTGGATAATTAAACATTTTAAACAGCGTAGAAGTATAAAAGGGAATATTCAGATTCCTGTGGGAGAATAGGAAAGGCAACAATTATATTCATTGGACATCATGTGATTGCCATCACCACCTGAAATAAAAAACAAAACAAAACAAACCCAAAGAGTATGTTCATTTGGGAGATCTAGCCATTTCCTGTCTTAATTTCCGTTCCACTTTGTAATTGTATAGCCTTTT
Organism: Megalonaias nervosa; assembly: GCA_016617855.1. NCBI lineage: Eukaryota > Metazoa > Mollusca > Bivalvia > Unionida > Unionidae > Megalonaias > Megalonaias nervosa. The sequence continues at coordinate 58,625 of JAECUM010000869.1, forward strand.
GAGATTAACAGATGGTTACCTTACCATGATCAGCAGGGAACACAAATTTAATGAATCTGTTTGTTACATTCAAAATACATTTACATTCACCATGGAATTTGAAATATAGAAATCTTTTCTTATACTTAAACTGTAAATCAAATAAATTAAAAATAATACTAGAGTAATGATTTCAAATATTAAACAATGTCATAATTCACACATGACTGAAAATATAGGATTTGGTAACAGCGTCTGTTAATAAAATAGACTGGGTAACAACTGCAACTCATGATGAATTTTAACTATAGGGTAAAACTAAATCATTCTGTTTATAAAGTCATTATTGTAATTACAGTTTTAAGGATACATTATACAGTCTAACAGTTTGGATTGTTCTTTCTTCCACCATATTTAATGATATGGTAATTGACACTTCACCAACTTGTCATTGGTAAAGTGTACATATAATATTTACTATTGTTATATAAAAAAATATATGTATATCATACATATATATGTATATCATTCTAAATAATATAATACTAGAATATCATTATATATATATATATATATATATATATATATATATATATATATATATATATATATTATAATACTAGATTTCCCTAAAATACTTCTGTAGACTTATTCTTTTGAGTGTCAGTTATTGCCATCGTGTAAAATAGCATTTTTCTGTGCTTAAATTATTGAAAATGGCTGATGGGACAAGTGGTCCTCTTTACCTCACAGGTGAATCGTTTATGTGGGGTCCTTACATTTTTCATCTGTTGTCACCAAAGAATCTATGAAACTGTATACGTGGTAAATAAAAGTATTAATCTACACCATTTCTGTTTGCCTTATGGCCTAGACCCAATTGTTCCCAAGACTGCAAGTAGTACGAATGTTATGACAGCCCTGAATAACCTCCCCTGGTTGGATGTCACCGAATCTTTCACTGTAGTTCAGTCTACCATTTCTTCTAATAGTGCCAAATACAGGATCACCTTCAACTCCAAAAGAGGTTAGTTCTTGTGGATGATCTTTTTCCCTTTCTGATGAATGCAAGTAGTTATAGTGAAAACGTAATATAGCACGAAGATCAGCGTCCACAAACACCATTGTGCTATGTACCATGTTGTGATTTAGGCAAAGAAGTCAATTCATGGGAGAAAATATTGTATGTGTATCCTCTTAACCCTTTACCTCATAGAGTGGTTTTAGGCAGTTGATACACATGTAACAAGTTATACAGTGCAGTGTGCTATAAATAAAACACCTGTTAACTGTTTGAGTCCACACACATAGGCCTGCCTGTTGACAGTTATAGGAGTGTAACATATGTTATGTTCAACATCAGTTTTAACCATTTTACATTTTTGGTACACAGCTATCATGTATAGAAAGATTTATGAGTAAATTCCAATCGTTATAGCTGTATACTTATTTTTGCATGGAAGAATTTTTTTATGTGCCTTTAAAATCTTGAGAGAACTCATTCATCATCAAGCCACTGAAGCCATGTGACCAACCATAGCTGCCGTTTCTCATACTCGAAATTTTCAAGTTCTTTGTCTACGTCTACATTACTAAATCATCTGAATTTGATAATTTATAAAAACTAATTGTTGCCTACATCTATATCAGAGCCTTTACCGAAGTTATTGAAGCTTTCATAGTAGTTATTCTAATCATGCAAAATCAAGAAAGTACTGAACAAAATCTACAACCTCAATTTTGGAGAGTGGAGAATATGACCCAGTTACTTTAAATAGCAGATTACTACTAGAGTTTAAACAGTTTAAAATTCTTCTGTCTCTATTTCTAATTTTCTAATTCTCTACTTTTTCTCATACTGTACATCCATTCCTGATAACACCATAGAATCCTTAAACACCCTGGAATGCCTAATCTAACATGCTCTAATCCTACCTTAACACCAATATTCATACAAACTTCACCCTAATATATTGTTACGAATTTTACATGAATACAAATATACTAGTTTCATGTCCAGATGGGTATTTTGAGACTATGTTAAATAAGATGTTTTGCCAAAGAATGTTCTGTACCATTTATATTACGCACAACGATCGATGTGTTTTACGATATCCGCCATCTTTGTTTTGGAGGCAATTTATGTATTGGAGGCATCTCCAGTGTGTCATATCATTTGTTTACATTGTTTCAATACTGTAAATCACACATATAATAGTTTCATGTACAGATAGATATTCTGAGACTGTGTTAAGTTCGATGTATTACAAAACAAATGTTCTGTATGATTGATATTTTTTACAACGTTCAATGTATTTCACGATGTCCGCCATCTTTGTTTTGGAGGCAATTTGTGTATTGGAGGCACCTCAGATTTCCACTACGCGGTGTATACAGGCATTATTGAACACCAATAAACCGTTGATATAACTAGTTTTTACCTAGAATAAGTTATGCTCAACAATAAAATAATGCACTTACCGTCTCCTGCAAGGATAACGCATTAGGATAGTGCATGTTCTAATTTTCCCGCACCACCAACTTGTTTGGAAGCCAATGTTTACTGTTTATATGTATGACACAATGATTTTAGTGTTTGATCATACGTTTGTAACTAAGAGTGTAATAATATAATTAGCATTCAATATTCGTTTTGAATCTCAATATTTTAACGATAGTTAATATTTATTGAGTCTTAAATACTTGTTAGTAATATGCACTATTTTCGTAGTGTTACCGAAGGTTATAAATACGGGTGTGGTTGCACACCAGTCAGTTTCCATTCAACCGGCATCGGGTTCGTATGCAAATGCAATACATAATGTATAATCGGCTTCCAAAAGTGATAGAGAATGTTATCATTCTCTGAATAGAAATTAACTGAAAATAATCACATTAGAATATATATATAGTCATTTAGTAAATTTCGGTACTAAGGAAAATCAGAGCCAAAGATAAAGCGTCGAGTACTTTTACGTAGGGATATAGGACCTCCATAACGCTATTTCAGTACATTTATATGACTTGATATTTTTATCGTAACAGAAATGGTCACCCGTTTCGCATGTTAATTCTATTTATTTGAATACGTTTGTTATTGGGATTTTAATGTTACCCCTATGAATATTCTGAAATCATTACAGTAAATTCTATTTGATCTATAGTATTATTTAATACAAACTATTGAGACTGTTGGTTATAATTATATGTACGTTCTGTTATATTAATTTACTTATTGACTAGAACGAGAATAAGTAAATTGCATTATATTGATTTGTTTATTGACATTTTTAAGACTAAAATAAATCCTCTATTTTTCTCCTTCAGATTTTATCTTGTTTATATACTTAGATAAATAATTTCCTCACATATAAGTAGCTAGTATAAGAAGCCATTATTTTTCTACAGGAATTTCGTCTGTTATCAGACGACTTTCTGTATGCTACCAGTACATTATAGTATTGCAACCAATTCAAGATCTCAATTTAAGGATTGCCGAAGTTTCGAAACAGGAAGTAATTTTCTAAATATAAGTGAGCTTGCGCTGGGAAATTAAACCGGGGTGAGCACGTTACAATATCACCGCTACTCACGATGACAGCTCAAAGAAACCATATAAACAACATCTCCAATAAGCCCCAAATTAGCCAACTATAAGGTGGTCAAAAGCCCAAGACCACCAGGCCCCGCCGCACAAGGTGACAATAACAAAATACGCAGAGGAAACTAGGACCCCAGACTACCTCTTATAAGGTGGACCTAACAACTAGGACCATCAGGGCCAGCCACATAAGCGGCAAAAGAACACCTAACACTATGGAACAATAAGGACCCATACAATTAACAACGTATAAGGTGGTCAAACATCCAGGATCATCAGGGCCAGCCACACAAGGTGGCAACTATAGGAAACAGCTGTCATCAAAAGCATACCTCTCTAACCCAACTAATACATAGAAACAGCACAGAGGTTACCATTCAAATTGAGCAAGCAAGTATTTAGGCCAAAACGGAGCATCGACCTGTGGACCGGCACCAACCTGACCTCCTTTTCTCCTCACCACCTCCAAATTAAACAGCGTGCAGTGCACGCATTAATCCCACAACCTATGTAACACCATTAGGCTAATTAGGTAGCTCTCTTTGAGGGTATAAAGGCCTGGGGGATGAGGCTCTCTTTCCTTCCCCCAGGAACAATTAAATAGTCCGCTATGCGGACATAAACTAGTGGCGCATGCCCGCATGGGCGCAAGCCACTTTAATTTAATTAAGTAAGTAAGAGTTTAAACAGTGACCACATGATCTGAGGTAATGGTCATTCACATAGATGAATGTAGTATCTAATAGGGGGTTTTCCCCGAAGGTGGCGCTATGAAAACCAGCTTAAAATGCGGTTCCATGCAGATCGGGTAGAGACATCGAAAGGTGCTTCCATGAGAATAGAGTAGAGGCAATTAAAGGCGCTTGCATGAGGTAAAGGGTTAACTAAACAAGATGGAGGTGTGGGGTGGCGGGGCACAAAGCCACTGACTTTATGATGCTGTTTTCAACAAGTTTAATTGAACAAGATTTACTTAAACTGTTATTACATATTTAATATTTATTTTTTGGGCAGAGAAACTAATCATAATACATAATCATACACTTCATTTAGTTAGCTAGCATTTGCTCTGATCTTTGCTCATGTTAAGCATAATTGAAATTTTAAATGCAAAGTTTTGACACTTCTATTGGTGAGTACAAAGGTGTCAATAGTGAAGAATCTTTTACGATTAAACTCCTGGCTTTACACTTTACTGTATATATTAACATAAATAAATTAAAATCGTTAAATGAAAGAAAGATTGAAAATATATATGAAACAGAACATACATAAAAATTAAAACTAATTCAAGATACATTAATTAGTTAATAGTGCTATTTGTCTTAAGAGTTTGGTATAAGGAAAAAAGGTGGGGTATAATGTGGACTCTGTAGAGAAGATGAATTAATCTTGGTACATATATGGTAGTTAAAGATCTTGAGACATCTGTTGGATATTGTTTAGCCTGTATTAAATTACAATGCTTTATTGTTCATGGTTCAGTAATAATTAGATTAAGAGTTATCAGTAATAATTAGATTAAGAGTTATCAGTAATAATTAGATTAAGAGTTATCAGCTTTAAGGAGCTTACATCTTTTAAAAACAGCAAAAGAAATTATAATTTTTTCTTGAAGAATACAACATATTATTTCTAAATGTTTAAAACAAGCTCTTGTTTATTTTGGTACTTAAGAAAGCTTTGTAGTGCTTCAAGAAATTGATGAAATTAGTGTAAAATTTTGGAAGCCATGCCACAACTGTGCTCATGTCCAAATTAGTGTTATAATGAAGTATGCTCTAATGGCAGGGTTTGACTGTAATTTGCTTTTGATTTGAACACTGTTTTATTTATTCTGCAATGTACAGATCGCTTTCACTATATAAATGCATTATTGTGAGGAGCCACCTGCCAAATACTGCTAATGAATGACTGTATCATACAACCATATATAATCACTATGGACCTATATTTAATCCTTTGTAACCATGATTGTTCATTAGAGACTGCAGACAGTGTGCAGATGTACCAAAAGAAGATGCACAAAATATTGAGAGACTACTATTTTTTTTTTGCAGAAGGGATGGTCTCTCAAAACTGATTTTTCTATTTTTACTGTCAATTTTTATTGACAAGTTGAAAAGTAAAATATTACATTGTTTCTAGTGACAGTTGATTAATTACAGTAATGTAATCCTATATTCCTATCAATTAGTATTAATTACAATGTATAGTTTCTGCTATGCTCATTTCAAGTCATATACCCAAAACACATGTACTTGGTTAAACTATCAATATTTGCACATGAACCTTCAGTATGTGGAACACTGAGTGGTACCTATGCGTTTGGCAATTAAGCTAAGTAGGGGATTAGTGACATATAAAAGTGTACAGGACAATGTTATTTACATTAAGGGAACAGAAATAATTACATTCTATTTGTATTTGTTCATACTTGGCAGCTGCTGAATATAATGATATTATGAAGTGAGTGTTTTTCTTTAACTGTCATGCACCACCTTTACTGTGTCTTGAACTAATTAAAACCCTGAAGGTATTGTGTTATTGATTGAATGGAGAAAACAATATGGCACTCCAACTTCATTTCAGTTTTCAGCTCAGATCATTTGGAGATTTTTGTCAGTATTTCGAAAACAAAACCACTCCATGTCACCCAAATGCTCTTCCTCATTGACTATGATGAAACTAAATAATTTATTGATCTTTAGGCAAAGCTAAAGATGTACACACAGTCGGCCTGGATCCAAGAGTAGAGATATATAACAACAATTTTGAATTCCATACCCATACATGAAGACATTGTGAAGTTGTTGGATATCTTGTTAGTTATTATGATTGCCTTTATAGCAGAATTTGGACTGGGAGGTTCAGTCTCAAAAAATAAGTATGAAGAGAAACTGACAGGCATGAGGTTCTTATGAACAAAACCTTTACTGATCCAGTCAGTAAAGTGGACATTAACACCATGCTTGGATGCTAATTGAAATCAGGACCTCTAGAACAACATTGCTTTAAGTGAAATGAAATCATAATATGACAAGTCAGAACTTAATGTATGAAAACACTGTAAATTGTCTAGGTGCTGTAATGTATGAAAACACTGTATGTACTGAGTGCTGGTTGACATGAAAACAGTTGTGGGGAAGTCATTCTTATTGAATGAAATAAAATCAAAACAAAATTGTAGAAGACACATTCATACACAATTTTTTTAAGTACACTTTTTATGAGGCTAATAAACACAGAGACTGAGTTGGTTAAAAGCATGTTTCATTTGTTCATTTACAGCATAGCAATTTTCATGTGTCTGAATGATAGATAAAACAAAAAAGGACCTTTTCAGCAAATGGAATTTGAAATAGGGCAAGTGCTTTCTTTAACAAAATTGGTAATTGGCCTGTGTTTGATGGAAATTTCTTGAGAACTGCAAGATAAAATCTGATTTTCTTTTTAGTGATAAATCAGGATTTTTTTTGTTCTTTTTGTGCATTTAATGCCATTTTTCAGCACATGATACTGATAGCCTTTACATGGCAGCCAGTATGTTTGGTGGAGGAAGAACCAGCAACCCATGGGAAGCTACTGGCAATCTTTCTCAAATGATTGCTTTGTCTGAGCCAGAGATTCTAACCCATGTGGACAGAGGTGAGAGGTCAGTGAAATGTGAAGTTGAGCACCTTAGACCACTCAGCTACCCAGTGTCCAAGACAATCAGGTGTCCAGTCCTCTGTTTTTGACCTTACCTTAATGGCATCGTATATTCTTTATTTTAATTTAATAATGTGTTTCAGGAGACTAAATTGATAAAATAGAAGTCAGGACTGTGGCAGGTACCCCTAAGGTCACTGCAACTGTTACTGAGGTAACAAAAGGAGTCTCAGACATGTTCACCATATCTCTTGCAATGGAGGGCATTCCATCTGGCATCTTCACCAGCAATGCAACTACTGATCAGGTAAATTGACCTTCATGCTTATGGCATGGTTTCCATCCTGCTTTACAAAATTAGTAGCTAACTCTATGGACTTGCTATAATTAGTAACAAAGTTCACATCCACTGGCCTTGCATGTCAATATTGTAGGATAAGAAAGGCAATTCAAATTTAGGTAAATCATTAAACCTGATATTAGTTACCTCCCATGAATTTTTTCCACTGATGGAAATACTTGAAGAATAGTAGAAAATGCTTTAATTAGGAAATTACAATACTTTCTCAAATAATGTTTCAAATATTATATAAATTCTTTAGTGACATGTAAAGAAAAATATTATAACAGTTATTTAGAGTATATGTTTATGATAGTATAAAGGACATTTGGCGCCCTGTTTTGTCTCCATTAGATCTTGTATAAATTTGTATCTCATCATCCCCCCCATGCTATCGTACTTACATGTGCAGTAGTTTGATTTGTCCAAGTCAAATATGGTGTGAAGTACATAATAAGATGGTTTCAAACAGTAAACTTTTCTTTGTGCAACTTGTTTGTATTATAACAAAATGAGAACTATCTGTAAGTAACCATTCTATGATAGAAGGAAGAAGTACTAGTGTAAACTCAGGATTTGTATTCTCTAACCTTTTTGAGGAAAAACTTCAAATTCAAAATCATCTGACTTTTACTGTCAGTAACTTTAATTAGAATAAGGGTAGAATAACAGAACTTTAAGATTTTTTTTAAGTTCCTTTACTGGTCTGCAAAATATTTATGACACAGATGCACCCGATGTCCAATATCTGATTTTGGGGTTTTGAGTTTGAGCTTTGCTTTCCTACTCAAAGACTTTTGATAGTACTGGGCCAGAAGCAGTCATCCAACCAAGTACGCTATTTTCTTTCAGATTCACTGATTTTTCCATCCTAAAACCAGCTTAGGCTAATACCTAAGTTATGAACAGTGCTGTATAGGTTATTATTGTAAAGGTAATGAATTAAAATTACAATTACTTTGTCACACTGAAGTAATCAATTACAATTACTTTTTATAATCCAGGTAATTAGATTAAAATTACATTGCTTCTGTCACAATTCACAGTTCTCATTGGTTAATTCATGTTTTGCACAGGACAATGTTCTTCCCACTAGGAGTTCAACATAACACATTGAACACAATATTGTAGAACTAATTTCACATAATTTATAAACAGTTCCTTTTTACAATAGAACAGTTTATAAAATTTATAACCAGATCAAAACAAATTGCAAATTAGTAAAGAGCTGGGGGAATAACAGTTTCTCAGTTGTGTCATCAGCCAGTCTGTTGCAACATTTACACAGGATAATGGATCCATCACTAAAACTATGCTTAACTTGTGACATAATTTATATTTCCAGTTACATTAGCAAGAACTGTGTTGGTATAAAGATTGAAATATGAGAAAATTCCACTTTCAAAAGAATGGTTCTGCCATGTCTACCAAATTATCAAAATTATCAACAATGTAACACATACTATATGGAACACATAGACTATCTAACTCACTAAATGTGTTATGACTGACATATGCTATATATATATATATATATATATATATATATATATATATATATATATATATATATATATGGGCTTGGAAGGTCCCAGAACATTTGAGATTATTGTGGATGGTTTTCAAATGTTCTGGTAATGTCACCCTGACTAACAACAACAAAGATAAATAGAAGATCATCACCAAAAACCAGCCTGGCCAAATAATCTCAATGCTTATCTTTGTTATTCTAATTGTGCTGTTATGTTGTAGGTTGCTAATTGTAGCTACAACATATAGTAATTGTATTTTAAAAGTAATTAGAACTTTGCATTACTTTTCCAGAATTACCATAATAATTCATTACTGTCTGTGTATGAGCACTATAAAAAGATAATAAAGAAACATTTTTATTTTAAGAAATAAATGTTTTGTTATTCTTGATTCTTGAACATAAATCTTTTTAATAGGCACAAAAGACAGTGATTGAATTGGCTTCATCTGGAGAAATAATAATTGATTGAATGAAGTATAGTATTTTTAAATGACACTTCTTCAGAACAACATATAAAGTCAATAATAATAATAATAATAATAATATAGACTTTATTTAGAGAGGGTAACTCAGTTACAGAACTAATCTACTTTGAGGCCTTCTGTTATGTACAATATATACAATATACAACATGATGTGATTAATTTGGCTTGACACTAAAGAACTAAGTGATTCTAAAATTAAAGTATCAAGCCTGGAACATATGCACAAACATATGTGGACAAATAAAACATATAAAAAATATAAAATATTGTCCTGTATTGAAAAATTAAACTGTAAAAAAGATGGAAAGGTACCAAAAAGGAAGAGGTATTTATATTGCTGGAACTGTTCAGTTGCCTTAAGATTTCATCCATTTGAGACATCAATTATGAAAAGAAGAAATACTAGGAACCTGCCTTATGCCACTGGGAATGGTCTTCCATACCAGTGAACCAGTATACTGAAAATTCTTTTTAAACAATTCATTTTTTGGCCTTGGTAAAATAAAATTGGATTCATAACAGCCCTTAAATTTTGAGTACCATCAGCATCTGTTTGGTGAAAGATAATATTGCTTAGGTAGATAAGAATGACTTTTCTGGAAACTTTATCATAAATTTAGATTTGAATGCATATATAAACACTTTGTAATGTGTAAACCTTATGTTTGTTTTACACATTCTGTTGGTTGGTAACATATCAGTAATTAATCTATCTTTTCTCAGGTTAAGGCAGCTCTGGCTTCAATGTTTGGTGCCAGATGTCCCAAAGCACTGACTGCACCAGCCAATGTGAAGGTGGCTGAAAATTTTGAGTCTGATACTGGGTCATCAAATGGAGAGTGGGTGATAAATGAAGAAGCATTTTGTGGGAAATATTCCATCAAGAATCCCACTGTGATCTTTGAGAAGAAGGATAATCAGACTGTAGAAGATATAAAACAGACTATGTATAAATGGGTACATATTGTTTTATTAATAACTGGTATCATAACTGGGGTGGCTGTGTAGTCATAGTGACCCTTAAATTTTTTTGTGTGAATTATGAATTTGCATGTCAACAGGAACCACTTATTTGACAAAGTGTCAATGTCTCTTTGAGAGTTGCCTCACTTAAGAAATTGTTCTGAAGCCCATTTGAATAGGGCCCTACTCAATGAATCTGGCTGAGCCCCATCATAATTATCTAGTTAAGCTGTGAGCACTTTGGTTTCCAGTAGATAACTTTCCTGGAAATTTTTTTGATTTTAACCAATATCTGACTGCAACTTTTTATTGATAAAACTTGTAAAGAATTCAGTTTCCAGCATTTTCTGTCATCATTTAGGGCAGTTATGGACCCTGACTATCTATCCCACCCCAAAGTCTTGTTTCAGCAGCATTATTTTCTAAAGGATTGTTGGAGCTGTGTTTTGCCTACAGGGGTCACCTAAAAGTTTGGGTGAGGATGACATACACCTTTACTGATGCATCTGGAGCGACAGTGGGCCCCACCACTACTTCATTTGACTATCAGTTTTCTCAAGAGTTCACAAGGTAGATAGCATGTAGTAAAAGTACTTCACATTGTTTCCAAATTATTTACAACAAAATGTTAAGCTAAAATTTGAAAATATCCATCTCTCTGATGAAGATGTTCTGCATTAAATTTGTTCAGTTGTCGTCAGTTTTGTCAAAATTGTTTTTATAATGATCAACCTATTGATACAGAGTACAGAAATGATTCTTTTTTAGTTTATATTAGCAATGTTCAGGTGATGAGCTTTCACAATTACTAAACTCACCAGTGCATTGCATAAATAGGGGAAGAGTATGTCAAATTGCAAATCAAAATGGTTTCTACTTGGATTCATTTGATTGACAAGTGTGCATCAGTACACTGGCAGTAACTTGGTCCTAATGTCTTTTGTCCCATCTACTAAATATCCTTTGATTGCACACTGATCTGAGTAAACCCATCTCACCAGTGATCTGAATAGGCCCATCTAATCAGTGATCTGAATAGGCTCATTTCATCAGTGATCTGAGTAGGCCCATTTCACCAGTGATCTGAGTAGGCCCATTTCATCAGTGATCTGAGTAGGCCCATTTCATCAGTGATCTGAGTAGGCCCATTTCACCAGTGATCTGAGTAGGCCCATTTCATCAGTGATCTGAATAGGCCCATTTCATCAGTGATCTGAGTAGGCCCATTTCATCAGTGATCTGAGTAGGCCCATTTCATCAGTGATCTGAATAGGCCCATCTTATCAGTGATCTGAGTAGGCCCATTTCATCAGTGATCTGAGTAGCCCATTTCATCAGTGATCTGAATAGGCCCATTTCATCAGTGATCTGAATAGGCCCATTTCATTAGTGATCTGAGTAGGCCCATTTCATCAGTGATCTGAGTAGGCCCATTTCATCAGTGATCTGAATAGGCCCATCTCATCAGTGATCTGAATAGGCCCATCTCATCAGTGATCTGAATAGGCCCATCTCATCAGTGATCTGAGTAGGCCTATTTCATCAGTGATCTGAATAGGCCCATCCCATCAGTGATCTGAATAGGCCCATCTCATCAGTGATCTGAATGGGCCCATCTCATCAGTGATCTGAGAAGGCCCATCTCATCAGTGATCTGAGTAGGCCCATTTCATCAGTGATCTGAGTAGGCCCATCTCATCAGTGATCTGAATAGGCCCATTTCATCAGTGATCTGAGTAGGCCCATCTAATAAGTTGAAAATTAATTCAGTTGAAGAGATTGGAAGCTCATTTGATAATTTAGATTTACTATTCATGTGGACAACAAGATATTCCTTAGATTTTCATTATTCTGGTCTAAATATGAGTGAATATTCAACACAGTATTGTACAGTACAATGAGAAAAACTATTTTCCAGCATTGGACATTGCACAGGTTTTTACAATCTGTCTTTCTGTTTGTCTTTTTGTCTGTCCATCAAATCTAGCAGTCTACAAACCCTGAAGTTTAAAATTTTGTCAGGTCTGCATTTTGTTTGCATTTCTGTGGCTCTTCATTTGTACAGTGTATTTCATTTATGTTCATACTGTATTTCATTTGTGTTCCATTTTCTTGCCCTCATTGTATTCATTCTTAGGAAGTGTAAGGCCTGTCCCACAACCAGGCTACATGGTGAGTTAAACTTCAGCTGAAAGAATAGTCATCTTATCTTTCTATATAGATTATTTTTCTTGTGATAAACCCAGAATAGAAGAATAGTCATCTTATCTTTCTATATAGATTATTTTTCTTGTGATAAATCCAGAATAGAAGAATAGTCATCTTATCTTTCTATATAGATTATTTCTCTTGTGATAAACCCAGAATAGAAGAAGTTATCTTATCTTTCTATATAGATTATTTCTCTTGTGATAAACCCAGAATAGAAGAATAGTCATCTTATCTTTCTATATAGATTATTTTTCTTGTGATAAACCCAGAAGGACAGTCTTATAAATCTTTGAAAGGTGAGGGTGGCTTAAAAATAGATTTCTTGATAAACATTTGCGAAAATTATGTTAAAGTGGAATGGGTGTATAAACAAGCATGGGCTAATTATGGGAGAAATAGAAAATTGCTGAGAAAATGCATTATTTATTATAAAATGTAGTTTAACAAGTCTGATACAGGAATTTATCACATAGTCAGTACACTGTATATGTATAGTATGACTGTGCAGTTTCACATTTTTGATATGATATGTTACAATGTCACTTTGGGTGAATCTGATCACTCTAAATAAGCCCATGAAAATTCTTGCACAGTATTCTTTTTACTGATTGGCTGTGATCGTGGGGAAAATTTCATTACCCCGCTCCCTGGAACTTTTTCTTTTCACTCTTGCTATTAACATTTTGGTGGATATTTGTTTTTAGTATGAACTTTCTATATATGTGATCTTTATCAAATCCTAATGTTTCGTAGCTGACATTTTACCAGAGAGGGGTCTATAGATAACTCCACCTTCTTATTGAAATAGAAGCCTACTCCTAAAATTTAAAACTCTTTTATGTGTGAATGAAAAAGAATGTATATTTTGTGAGAAACAAATTTGCTTTACAAAGGACAAGTTCATGGTGTTTTTGCTGATTGAGGTGTTTTGCAACGGAAGTTCTTGTTTTTGGGTCATAGCACCCACATAGACTAAATTATGGATGACATTACTTTTCTCTCTAAAATTTCGGAACACAATTTTATGCTACCTTTTTGACAAAAAGTGGAGAAAAAATTTAAATCTGTTTTGTTTATACATCAAAAAGAATGTTAGGAAATCCACCTGAAGTGGAATAATGGTGAAATCTGATTTCCTCATTCTTCAAAAGAGGCTGTTAGTGACTCCACTTAAGATGATGTACTATCAGTAGAAAGCTAGTACATCAGTAGAAAGCTGTGGTGTAAGGGGTGCTCGTGGAGGGATAGTACCTCTGGTGGGGGTAGCAGTTGTGCTCCTTTGGGGGTAGCTAGTCCATCTTTGGTCCCCACTTGGCGCTCATCTCTCACCTGTGGCTCCAAGAAGCTGTAGCATGCGCAGCAGCCACGCCACGGGCAACGGCTTTGACTGGCTGGCTAAACCAGGTTGAGGGTAGCCGACAGGTCTCAAACCATCGGTGAATTAGGGCTTGTCACCTATAGCATGTGAAGACTGGACCCAGCAGACTGCGCAGAGGAACCACCATCTGGTCAATGGGCAGGAAGGTGGACCCAGCAAAGCGACATGGAGCACTAAAAGCACGGCAAGACACGCAGGACGCCTTAGTCATCCACTGCATCCAGTATCCATTCCAGCCGTTCTGTTCTCAACTATGTCTTGCCACTGGACAAAGTGGGGCCTGGACGAGAGAGTGAGGCTGAAGCAGCACAACTCTCCCTTACTTTAATCCAACTCATGCACAAGTCATTTATGGCACCACCCATGCCCAAGTCCTGCAGCAATGGGCGAGCTGCAACATGTCAGGTGTGGATGCACTGGCAGCTGTAGTGGTGGATCTGCACACAGGCAGCTCAGGCCATAGGGTCATCTTCCATTGACCTGAAGCAGAGGCATCAAGCTTGCCACCAAACTCAAAGTCTATGCAGCGGTTGTTCTCCCCACCCTCCTCTATGCTTGTGAGACCTGGGCTGTGTATAGCTGCCATGTTAAAAAACTGAACCGCTTCCACCTGAGCTCCCTGAGAAAACTGCTGAAGATCAGATGGCAGGACAAGGTACCAAACACAGAGGTGCTCACTCAGGCCGGCATGACAAGCATCCACACCATGCTGCGCAAGGAAAACTCCGATGGACTGGCAATGTTGTCCGCATGCCGGAAGAACGCCTACCCAAGAAGGTGCTCTACGGAGAGCTACAGCAAGGCAAGAGATCTCACAGTGGTCAAAAGAAGAGGTACAAGGACACCCTCAAGGCCTTGCTGAAAAACTTTGGTAATGACCCTGACAGTTGGGAGAGTGTCGCTGCTGATCGATCTGCTTGATGCAGTCAAGTCAGTGCCGGTGCGGCAGCCTTTGAGCAGAAAAGACTGGTGGACGCAGCTGAAAAATGTGCTCTGCACAAATCCAGGAACAGCAGTTCCGCAGCTCCCAGTCAGCAACCTATACATCCATGTCCCCACTGCAACAGACTCTTCTGGGCCTGGATTGGACTGATCAGCCATCTCCGGACCCACCCCCCAGTGAATCGATGACATTGAATGGTCATCATTGACGCCGATGGATGAACAACAACAACAGCCACTATCAGTAAAAAGCTAATGTATGTCAGATTATTAGGACATCACTTAGAAAGGTTTCTAGTGCACTGTATTTATTAATTATCACTAATGCATAGGATAACTGATATTTCTGTGGAACTGAAGACTCTTTTGACACTAAATTAGGGATTTTCACTTTCTTAAGATACAGTATTTGCTGTACGTCTTGTGACAAGATAAAATAAATGATTTTCTTTCTGTCTCATAAGTTATGGTTAAAGTTTTGTGTTACCTAGATCATATGCCCCAAAACTTACAGACACAAAACAAATTGTGTTGAAGCTGCATTCCCCCACATCTCTGCATGTTACAGTAAAGTAGGTAAATGGAACACTTTTTGATAATACCCTGGAAGAAACTAATCTTATTCTCTTCTTATGTATCTTTATTTTTTGTCCTTCATAAGCAATTTATGTTCAAAAGAAACAAACATATCCAAAATCTGCATGGTCATGTGATGTAGCATCCATAGTGTATATTACTTATGTTGAGTACAAAACATTATTCATTGACGTGAAGATGTATAGATGAATGGTGTTTGGCTATCTGGAGGTGTCAACATGTTATCAGAATGAAAAATGGAACCAACAAAATAGGAAGCAAGAGAGAGAGAGTGAGAGAGAGAACAACCAATTGTTTCAAGGCACCAATAATTCACATGGTGTATGGTGCAAAATAAAAGCATCTACTATGTCCTGGTTAACAATATAAGAATATTTTGTAAATGAAAATCATTATTAAACAAATTCATTGTAAGTGCAAATGACAATCTTAAAGGAGTTTGAACAATTTGAATACTCAGACAACTCATATCAAAGAAGGTCACTGAAACCTTAATTTACATTCTACTGGGCTTAGGTTAACTTTCTGCATTTAGCTCATGACTATGTGGGTTGTTGGAATGCTAGGTACATAATGTCTAATCTAGAATCATGAAAATTGGGGATGCAACTTAATGCTTGCTCATTTCATTAGTTGGTCATTAGCTCATATTTTACTTCCTCCAAATTTGTGTTTGAAAGAGTCTTCCTATATTTTAGATGATTTTTATATATGAAATGTCAGCTTTTCAAATGAATTCAATTTCAAGTTTTTCATGTTTCAATGGTCCGATATTTTTTGTCTTTCACAAGGGTGCATTTTTCAGGTTCAAGCCTAAGTTTGTGATATTGTCACTTTTTAATTTTAGGATATGAATATAGTGTTTTACTGCAACTCTGCACAAAAGTGGCTATATAGTGATAACAAAAGGTTAAGTTTGAAAAATGTTACAGTTAATTGCGCATAAATTTAGATAAAAAGATAAACCCATCCAAATAAATGTAAAATTGATACAGGAAGATAAAATATAAGACAGAAAGGTGTTAAAATACTTTAATATTTATATAAAATAATAGATAAACATAACTGATGTAAAATCCTCGAAACATTGAAATTTGTTGTATAAACCACATTCCCTTAAAAAGTGTAAGGTTTTCCTGAGTGGTATGTCCTCATACAGTATGCACGAGTCATGGGTTTCATAGCACCTCATGCACAAATTGTTATACCAAGATTCATGAAACTTGGTGAGATGATGCACTGTAATCAGTACTATACCCTCCTCATGAAAATAGGACACTGTGCCTCATATTTCTTGCTTCGCTTTCTTCACTAACTTGAGTTCAGTCTCAAGTACAGTTGATGCCAGAATCATCGAACTAGGTCATATTATGCATCTCTGTTAGTTACACACCCTTACAACACAAGAAGGTCATTGTGACCTTCATTTCAAATTTCATTGGCATGTGTTAAATATTAACATTTAGCTCATGATCACATTGGTTTCCTATCTATTATGGTATGTTGTCATAACACCTTGCATCAT
The DNA here is from genome assembly GCA_016617855.1 of Megalonaias nervosa. Classification (NCBI taxonomy): domain Eukaryota; kingdom Metazoa; phylum Mollusca; class Bivalvia; order Unionida; family Unionidae; genus Megalonaias; species Megalonaias nervosa. The sequence continues at coordinate 75,831 of JAECUM010000869.1, forward strand.
AAAATTTGGTGAGAGAATGCATCTCGATGATTATTACACTCTCACAAAAGGTCACTGTCATCTAGATGGATGTGCATCTACAATTATCTCTAAACCTGTTTTGGAGAGTTGAAGTTATCTGACTCGCATCAGAAAGAGTTGAGGATGTTTTGAATGGGAGACGTCATGGGGGTGTTCAGTGGATTGTACATTATTTTCCATAAATCTCACATTGCCTTTATTAATTTTTTTTAAAGGATATATGGAAAAATTGAAAAGAATGCCTGAACTAAAAGGAGATGAATACAAAATATGTCTTTTGTTCAGAGTCGGGGGGAAAAACATTCATTTGATATGGCATAGAAATATACTTAACATCCTTACCCGATGGTCTCATTGTATTCCTATGCTGTATGAAACTCATTCTTTCTGTCAACTTAGAACAAAAAACTTACACAATTTTGTATATAGACTGACAGATACTTGATTATCACTGCTATTGAATTCAGTTTCTAAACATGAATTATATCATTGATGTTGTACAGTTCTCTCAATATGTTATGACTGTCACAAATGCAAATCCTATCATTTATACTTTATACAGTATTACTGTTTTTAATTACTAATGTGTTAATAATTTATATATTTTCAGAGCCTTCAAAGCAACAGAACAATTAGATTCAGGAGATTTGCCCGCAATTGAATACACAGGTCTTATTTATTTCTTGCTCTGTATGGTTAGGGATTTTCATTTTCTTAAAATGTCCTTCACTAAAGGTTTTGTTCTGCACCTTATTTTAAATAATAGAAACTTTGGAAGAGATTTTTCTATCTGTCACAGGTTGGAAGGTTTAAATGAAAGGAACTTTGTAGAAGAGTTTTTTTCTGTTCGTGTTACAAAATTACAAGTATTTTTAGTGGACTGTTCCCTGGTTTACTGAAACGAAATGGGCAACTGTGTGTGTGAACACAGCTTAATTACTTCTATAAATCCTGCTTCATTCCAGCCCTAATATTGTGGGATCATTTTGACAGTGGTGTGATGAGAAATAATTTGGATCTGAAAAACTGAATCAGACAAATAATAATACTTTATGGAAAAGATTTCATGACTCAAGAATAAGCAATGGTAATTTTCTTCATCATAATTATATAAACCAGATGCTATGGAGTAGTTTACTCAGTGTACATGTATGTTGAATGTATTAATGGAGTAGCAATGTTCACATATTATTTTAATGAAAATTCGGGTTACTTGTCAAGTGATTAAACATGTTTCACCTGCTTGCAATTGTCACAAATTGCTTGTTAAATTTGGCAGAATTTAGATTTTGTCAGTGAATGATCTTCTCGATTAGGATGACGCAATATATTAATTTGTGCAGCAGACAAATTCTGACAACAGAGGTACAGATCTACATTTGTACATTATGGCATAAAAGGATGTCTTCTTTTCATTCCACATATGATTTCAAGAGAATAGCCTAGTCACTTATTACTTGGCACATCATGTGATAGCATTTCTGCATTCAGTGCAGCTACTTTTTTCCATTTCAGACAATGACAAAGCCAGGTACCATGGTGGTAATGGGAGAACAGTTGAACAGGAATTGCTCTTTGAGAATACCGTCACCAGTCTACGAGGTGAAATGATCTCTCCACCACCTCTCAGCACACAGCTGTCTTCAAAATACCCCATGCGAATTAGAAGCCCTATCAATAGCATCAAAGGGGCATCACACCCACTTTCCCTATTTTGAGCAGCCAGGTGGTTATTGACAAGGAAAAGAGAACCAGAAATGCATTATAGATATAAAGACCTTTTCCTTTTAAGGATGACAATGTATCTCTTTAATGCTAAGGTTTTCTTCTTGCAAATTTATAATGACAATTATATGTAAATGGTAAGTAATGGTTTTTATTTAACTTACAATTAATGGCATAAAACAGTCGATCTGATTCATGGATATGTTTTTTTGTGCAAATGCTTCAAACTTAAAACTTAGTTTGCATTTTAAAATGTTTTGCAGTGTAATCAGCTGATTGATACTTTTGATCCTTTGTTAAATGAATACTATTTATATTATTTTATACCAAATTGTCAACCATGTTTATTTTATAATAAAATTACAGTACAGCAGAGTGTAAATACCACTTAAATGCCAGAATTGTGTTTGTATTATTGATTTATTCCTGGTTTCTTATTTACTCAATTATTTTGTTTTCATTCTGCCTGTAATGTGAGTAGCCTGTGTGCCAACATTGTTATATTTTTCATTTGTGAATGCAAATAGCCTTCGTTATCCAATCATTTTGGAAATTTTTACATAAGATTGAAAGAATTAAAATGGAATTTTGATTATCTTTTTGGAAACAGTTCAGGTCTCATTAACAATGACTTAAATGTGATTTATAAATGGCAGGAAAGAGAATTTGTTTATTTTTTTAAAAATTATTATTAATTTTAAAATCTTGAAATTTATAACAGATTCTGTATTTATTTTTTCTCTTTTTAAGTATTATTTTGAAATTACCATTTTTTAAAAGTTGCAATGTTTTGTTCTTACAGAAAAGTAATTTTATTAACTGTTTGCATTTTGTTACAATGGATTCTATCATCCATAAGGTGTTTTAGAAACTATTCATGAAAATTAATTTTTTTTAAAAAATGCCCTTGAATAAAATATGATTGCTATCTGAATTATTCTAGTCTCCTGATGTTGTATTCATAGCTTTTTGTCCATTGTCCCCAAAAGTTTTAGTCATTTCAACTACTTGCCTGTTATTTATTAGAAAGCAAGAGAATTAACATATCATAAGATACTTTCAGAGTCGCAAGTCTGGAATTGTTCAGAGTTCTGTCCCATGCAGAGAAAAGATAAAAACATTTTTAAAAAAAGCACTTGATAAAACAAGATACACAAATTTCACTAGAAAAAGAGCAACAAAAATAAAATAATTAAAATCATGGATTATCATGAATGATTTGTAATTTAAACTGAATAAAAATGAAAAATAGCAATTTAACAAGCAACAGTTTTAACAAATAAGTTTCAGTTGTTAATTTCATGTATAATTATAAGATGTGTTTGTCAAATACCAATGAATGATTATGGCCTCATGAAAGAAGAGGTTTGTAGAGCAGTTCTAATTCTCAACTCAAACACATAATCTGTGACAAAAAAGAAAAAAAAATACCCATATTTCGAAACTTAGAGATTTAATTAAATTAACAATAACTCAAAATTTTAAAAAATATCATTTCCTTTTGGTACTTTAGAATGCTGAACTTTTGGGTATATAGAATGTTATTGAGGGGTCAACTCAAAAGATCTAACCAGCTGGTACGGACTTGGAGCTGCACACAAATCACTGTAATGGGGAAACAAACATTAAAATTTACATAATTTCTTTACACAATATATTATACACAAGAGAAGGATTTTGTTTTAAGATGAACATGTTTCTTGTAAACACCATGTCCAACTTTATAAATTTATTTGCAGAAAGTTATTACTAAAACTCGACCACCTCAAAATTGATTTGTTTGGGTAAATAGAGTTTGTCGCTAGTATTGTCATATTAAAATGCTGATATATTTGTCTTCATATTATCACATGTATTGTGCTTTTTTTAAAATCATTTCACACACACACACATACACACACACACATGCACACACACACATACACACACACATAATATTGCTTTAGTTTTATGTTTGTAATAAAGAAAAAAAAAAGCAATATGCGTTTCCCCAGAAACAATTTAAAATTGAACTACCCTGAGAAAAGAAACCCATAGCCTTAATAAAATCCAGAATGATCAAATGGTGGAAATAGATCCCATCTTCCTGGCCATGAGTCCAATGTCCATACCTCTGAACCATTATATTTCAAATTATGCCTCAGGTGGAAGTGTCCCAGGAGAGTAAGGACAGAGTCAGTAATCTAGGCTGACTGTATAGAATAAATCCCTTGTAATGCCAAGCAAGTATATGGAGAGAGAGAGAGAGAGAGAGAGAGAGAGAGAGGTGGGGAGTTGTGAGTGGTCAGTGTATAGTGTGCAGAAGGATACCAGGTTGTACCCAAATGAAAGTTTCATTGTTTTATATCAACCATGATTGTGAAAGATGTAAAGTTTAACCATGAGAAGAACAGAGAGAATGTCAGACAGAACAAATCGTGGAAGAGAAGGATTAAAGTAGGGTGCTAACTGAGTGGATGTTTACAGTCTTAAATCATGACAATAGAAAAAAAAATATTGGTTTTTTAATATCAAGTTAAAGTCAACTGAAACAACAATCTATCAGCATCCCACATTCCTTTGAGGGGGTGAGAAATGCCTAAGACAGAAAACTACAGCAGCAGATGAATTCAAGGCAAGGTCAGACTGGTGGTCTAGCCCATCAACATGCACGCACAAGCACACGTGAGCATGCAATGGAGTGGGAAAGAGATACAGAAAAATTAGTCTTGGAATTCTAACAATTTTCCCACATTATTATTTATTTTATCAGTAAATTTAATTCAGTTTTTAAAGACATTTATCAATCATCAAATTGTTAATAGCTAAGCTACAATTGGGGCTGTTTAATACAATGCTCTAACTTAAGTCAGATGACCTTAGAGTCTCTGATTCGGCCAATGTTGGTATATGAGAAAGCTTGCCAGTAGCTTCTCGTGGGTCGGTGGTTCTTTCCTGGGTTTTCCCGGGTTCTTCCTCCACCATTCATACTGGCTGCCATGTATAGCCTATCTTGTGCTGAAAAATTGTGTTAAGCCCTACAACAACAACAACAACAACAGATTACCTTATGTAATATAGACAATGCCTTTCCTAACCATAATCAGATAATATCAATTATCAACTGTCCAGTAGTCTAACTTCTGCTGTTAATTAATTGCTGGGCTACAATTTGGACTGTTAAATAATGTGCTCCATGTTAGATGGCTTTTAATATAAATGACACATGAACCAACTCGTGTTGAAAATATAAGACACTTCTGAAATAACTTTTGTAGTCTAATATATAATCGACATAAGAACGATTCATTTTTGTTGAATTTTTTAAAACTGGCTTTTACTGTTGTACATAAGGATCACATGTCTTTTTCTGTGAAGAAAACGTTTAAGAAATATGTAAACTGACCTTTTTAGGCAAGATTTTGTCTCACAATTGAGTCATAAACATAAACATAAGCAAAACAGTTTTTGATGAAAATAAAAACAGGCGTCAGGTAATCGGCTATTCTTAATAAATGCAAAACAAAAAGTAAGTGTTATTGATGCTATCATTGACTGTTATATAGATTGTGCACATTTCCTCCACTGCTTGTATATATAGGGCTGCTTTGCATTCACAAGCTAACCTTCACAAGCTCACATGTGTCAACTACACAAGTGAGAGATATCATGTGCACTTGGGTCTCTTATTTGATTGGGGTGACTTTTTCATGGGTAGGAAAAATGTAAGGTTAGCTGGGTTGTCAGTGTGATATATTTTCATGATTTGTACAATAACAATGACAACAACAAACACAAGTTGTTTAGGGTCATCACGACCCCAGTCACTCGTGTTCTGATGCTATCATAACTAGAAACCATTTCATTTCAGATACATTTCTGGCATCATTTTCTTTCTTTCAAATACATTACCTGATCATAATACATTAGGAGTAGTACGTCAAATGCTTTTCAAGTCTCTCCCTGCCTACCAAGCTTGTTGCTAGCAACAAAAGTGCAATAAATATCTGCCAATCTAAGTCGATGTCAGACAAGAGTGATCTCCCCATGGACTGAGGGATTGGCATCAAATCTCATCTATACATATTACTGCTTCAGATCATGCTGGGGAACATGCACCTTTCCGAGACCATTCAAGACCACTTTTTGTTATTTTGCAGGTATAAGGAGTTTGTCTCGCACAATCAATATATCTATTTTGCTCAACTTTATCATAAATGAAGAATTTATACTTTATTCTTACTTAGTCTTATGATATACATGCCAGTACCATTTTAATTACCTGCCCCAGGGTGACCACCTTTGCAAGACAAATTTACCATGCATGAGCATGGAAGAAAAAGCTGACACTACCGGCCTACCCTTAGTTTTGTGGACCAATTCAAGGACAACACTGGTCCCATGCCTCGGTGCTGTCTTTGGTGATGCTCCAGTCCCAGATATGTTCAGTATCATTCCCAAACCATGGACAATTTGCTCTGTATTGAAATAACAGTGCAACAACTTGCTCAGACACACCAGTCTAGTTCACCAAGCTTCTTGCCAGTTTTTGGCTTTGCCATATGCATTACAGGAAGCATCTGTGTAGCTCTTTCCTACTGTGTTTGAGGAGTCATGTTCACAAGCGGTATCTTCTTTATGTGATCCAACTCTGTCATCTGTGCATTGATCAAAAAGTTTCTGGCCTCTGCCAGCTGAGTTTTGCCTGCCTCCTCCTATGACATTATTGGTAACTTTCAAGGTTCTCACATTTGTTGAGCTATTGACCAAAATGACCAGCTCACATTCAAACTGCTACCCTAGTCTGGTCAAGTGAATGATGTATTACATTGTTTAAATAGGCAGCTCCATGAACCGAGTGTAAACAGCTCTTTATTTTTACAGTGACAAATCCCATAAAACTTTAATGTCTTTATGTGAGACATGTTTTGGGTTTGTTTGTTTTTTTTAAACTGAGGCCCCAGGTATTGGCAAAGACATTGCAAGCCTGGAAGTATCAAAACCCACATCCGTTTGCATGGACTGGATGTCCTTTCTTAACACAATAACTGGTTTAATATATTGTTTTACTTGGTTTGCTCAAAATACCTAATATTTAACAGCTAGGATGCTGTGTGTCAACAGGCATCTGGAGTCAAAATGTTCCAAACTTTTTGCTGGAAGTAGGCGAATGAAGTTTGTACATGAAAGGGTTAGATGACAATGGTGACATATTAATTGAAAATGGGTGCAACAGTTAGGGGCTATAATCTGAGTTACCTCTGACCTTTCCCACCCCATTTTGATATCTGGACATTTAAGCTGAGGTGTAGGACAGAGTCATTTGCCTATCGAAAAATTGTAATAGGAATTCACTGACACCATACATCATAGTCAGCAGCTTAACTAGCCGGTCTTGAAAACTTTATGGGTGGTTGTTTTTACATATCTTCAATTCAATACAGACTTCTTTAAAAAAAGAAACTAAATGATGTTGAAGCAAATGCCTTGCCCAAAGAGAATGAAAAGGTTGGTTCCTAATGGTATTTTGCTATAGCCTGGAAAAAATTGTGAGTTCTACCCATGATGGGTGAGTGTGCCGGTAAAATGTTTATTTGCCACCACTAACATGCTCAAAATCCTCCAGATCAAGAATGTTACCCCTTCTAAACAAATTTGGCAGCTTTCATGAAGAAAATAAATGTGAAATTGTACTGCTGCATGGCATTACGTCAATGGGACATATTCAATACACCGCTGTGAAAGGACTCGTTCACAACCAGTACTTATGTGCATGAGATATGCGACCCATGACTTGCATGAATCTAACTGAATGCAGCAGGCATATCCAAGCCATCGTCCAGGTAGCGATAGAGATTTACAAGAGACATTGGTCCAGAACACCAACGTTGATGAATAAATGTCAAGATGTCTACCTTGAATGTCCTGTTCGGGGTATTAAGTTTGTGTGCATTCAAGCATTTGAAAGTGTACCACCACTTCCACTGCTACTTAAAGGCTATTGATAATTCGAATAGGCTTAACAGGTTGAGTGCATGTGATATAGCCAAATATCACATATATAAAGACAAGAGACATTGGTCCAGAACACCGATGCTGACAAATAAATGTCAAGATGTCTACCTTGATTGTCCTGTTTGGGTTATTAAGTTTGTGTGCATTCAAGCATTTGAAAGTGCGTTTCATTCATAAATGCTAGAAGTTACATGTGGGTATCACCATTTCCACTGCTACTTAAGGGTTATTTATAATTTGAATAGGCTTAACAGGGTGAGTGCGTGTGGTATATAGAGGATCTCAAATGGGTAACGATTTAATATTGAATTTATGAAACGAGTTGAATAATGTTCATCTCTTGTGAGCCTTGGTGAGCAAAAGCTGGACATTATTTACTGAGTTTCATAAACTTAATATTAAATCATTACCCATTCGAGATTCTTTTTATCACATAGTTTTATTTCAGTAGAAATTATTTAGATAGAAAAATGAACAAATAATTTCGTTCATTCTGACAGACACTGTACCTTTCATTTGTTGTGTGTAAAATATAGTACCAAACAAAGTTGAAATAGTAAAAGTATATTATACATATTTGATAACTATATATCAAAGAATAATCGTCCATCCAAATAATCAGAGCATTTTACAAAAGACAAAACATTTGTCAACACAAAATGTTCAATGCGTCTGATGTCACATTGTTTGATACAGTGCACAGTACCGGTTTGAGTTGGCACAACAGTGACAGTGTTTACATTGAAATTCCACAACTAAACATTACATTGTTGTGATTTATTGTGAAAAGAAGATTACTGGATGAAAAAACATACATATTTACTGTAATGTTTTTGTGACTGGATATTTGCCATATTTGATTTGAACATTAGATTATACAGAAGACGTAAACAAATCTCTGTTCAAGTTGGACTTGCATCACATATTCACCGTGTAAATATGAAGTGGTTGGATAAAGTTACGTCAGTTGGGGAGACCAATTTATATCTACATTCTTCTGTGAACAAAGGTGAGCTTATTTACTTCAGTAAGTTCACGTTTAAACCAAGCTTGCATATAGGGTGGATTCCATGCTACAGATACACTGCCCATCCATCCCCACCCCCACCCTCGTTATATTTTAAGCAATACCGGTAGTTTTTGCTTGTTGTTATTGTTCTTGTCTTGGGGGTTTTGCCATTTTTCATGTTATGATATGTTGTACAGGACATTACAAACCCCTGTGGGGGTAAATTTGCAATATTGAAACAGAAAAGACCATTTTTTACCAATTCCCTTTCGCAAGTTGATTCAAAAAATGGCAGCCAAAAATGTTCAATGAAAACAAAAAATTCCAGAAGGCGGGGTTAAAAAAGTTTTCCCAAGATCGCAGCCAATCAGTAAAGAGAATACAGCACAATAATTACATGGGCTTATTTGGACTAACCAGAATCACATAAAGTGATATGTTCACATGTATAATATCAAAAATATTAAACTGCACACACTATGGACAAAGTGTACCGACTGTGTGATAAAGCCAGATATCATGTATATAGGACATAATACATGAAAAGTTGTAAATTATTAACTTTAAAAACTTATTTAAATGTTCAGGGACACTCTGTCTTTTGTGGAAAAAGTATTTATATGTGCTAAAATAGGCAATTTGATATTTAATATCGTATTTTATGCGCAATACGTTGTACGTTGGGCCTTGTGTACAATGCACACGGCAAACATCAGGATATCATGTAATAGGAGCTGCCATATGGTCTTCTTGCAGCCAACCCTATCTCTTGACTGACATTATATTACACGCATATCAGTAACCCAATGGCTATCAAACTTTCCGTATTGAAAATACAGTTGTGGTCAGTACTGATAATAGTGAACAGAGTTCTGAAACATTCCTGAAATTCAAACAATAAAATGACTTTTTTGTTTGTTTACATTTTACTAATTTTTCTCTCATTTTTCACCACAAATAGTTCTCTCCATATATTCCTTGGATATCAACAGTCCTTTGTTATTAATAGCAGTCTAAAGGTATTATTTGCATTAAAATGTTAATTCTGCCTAGTATTATCAAGCATTCTCCTACAGAATCCAGGGATAGCACTTTCCATTCTGTTTGGTGTATATTTATAATTCCCTGTAATTAATGCTATATACATTAATTTCTTTCATAGGAATCCAAAATGACTGTGTAGATAGATGCGAATTAATTTCTAGGGTGCCATGTGAGTGTCTGCTACGCACGAGTGCACATAACACTGACTCAGTAGCATTATTTAGTGGTGATGTATGCTTAGTCGTGATGGAATATAGGTTGGTGCGTGCAGGCAAGGTGATGGGTTCCATTTACCCACGGACCTGGGCTTGAATCTCCATAGTCTGAATTAAAAATTCTCTACCCTGTATGATATCATTATTTGTATTGAAATATTAATTCTGCCCAGTATTATCAAGCATTTTCCTGTGGAATCCAGGGATAGCGCTTTCTGTTCTGTTTGGTGTTTATTTGTATTTCTTTATAACTAATCCTATATACCTTGATTTCTTTCATAGGAATCCAGAATGACTAGATAGATGAGAATTAATTACTAGGTTGCCATCTGAGTGTGTCTGCTACATGAGTGCATAGAACACCGACCCAGTAGCATCATTTACTGGTGATGTGTGCTTAGTCGTGATGGAATATGGGCTGGTGCATGCAAGCATAGCGATGGGTGCCGTTTATCCATAGACCTGGGTTCAAATCTCCGTAGAGTATGAATTAAAAATTCTCTAACCTGTATGATAGCATTATTTGTATCAATTTATATATATATATATATATATAAAGAGAGAGAGGTGCAATTTTGGAATCTTTAAAAGTTTACAAATGAATGCACAGTGTACCATACAAAAACATAATACACACAGAATCAATCAAAATAACCCAATACACAACGATCCTTCTGGATTCTTTTCCTGTCTATAATATATATATGTATATTTTAAAGATTATGCATTATGGCAACTTTCCAAACAACAAAAGTACCCGTAAAACTTTATAACAATGTAAAGCAATGCCTCACCAAAAGTTTTCATGGCCTTCAATGAACACTTATGATGTGTTAGAACTCTTTGACCCACTCAGGCCTTAGGCTGTTTCAATGCTGGTATTCCAGTCTGTCAAACAGAGCGCTATAAACGTGAAAGTAAGTATGTTGATTTCATAAATGCAAAAATAAAATAATATCCCACTACACACAAGAAAGCTGCTTCCTCTAAAAATGCTCACCAAAGAGAAGAACTAAAATGTATATCATTATTATTATTATTATTATTATCTCACCGATGTAATGCCATGCAGCAGTAAATTTTCGCCTATATTTTTCTTCAGGAAATCTGTACAAATCTGTTTAGAATAGGGTAACAGTCTTGTTTTGGAGGATTTTTATCATATTAGTGGTGGTTTCACTGTGGTAAATACCCATTTTACCAAGACACTGACCTGTCACTGGTAAAGATCACATTCAATTTCCAGGCTACAGTGAAATAGCCATTAGGAACCGACCATTTCATTCTCCGTTGGGAAAGGGTTAGGGGTATTTACCACAAATTAATTGATTTTCTTTTTTTCAACTAATATAATGGAAATCGTAAGTTCCTTCATTTATTATTATTGTTTTTATAACTCGGGATAAGACTATTTTTTTTCGAAGCTAGTTTAGGGCCAGACAATGAGATGCCACCCTGTGCTGTCTGTATGTCCTCCCAAAGGCAGAGCAAATTATCATGCTGCATTGTGTTTAGGTTCTTCTGTCTTGGTTGGTTTTTACACAGTAACTTCAGTTCAAGACCATGTACCTCAACCAAACTTGACTGATTGGTCTTTAACAACACATCAACACATAAAAGGCAGAATCGCATGAAGGTAATTAATTGTAGTGTTTGACGGCACCTCAGCACACAATGGCCATAAATTTCTGAGGCACCTGGAGTATGTATGTTTGTATGTATATATGTATATATGTATGAACATTTCATGGCACAGCAACACAATAATTACTAAATTGTATAAATTAAAAGCAAAGTTTTAAATAATGTAAATAGTGTGCTATGAGAAAATCAAGGACACATACTATTTTAATTACATTTGGATTTCAACTAAATTTGGTATGTAGCTTGACACTGGTGAGACCTTGACTGAATTTGATTATTAGTGTTTCTGAGTTAGAACTTCAGACTGCTACATCATCTTTGAGCAGAGTTATAGCCCCTGACTTAACCAGACTCCACACACACATTCATCTCTGCACAACAACTCTCTTAATTATTGTGGGATTCAGCCCAATTTCGTAGCTTAAGACCAATGAGATCTTGACTGAATTGGTGTGTCAGTTTTATATCATCATTTAACAAAGTTTTAGCCCCTGATTGTCACACCCACTTTCACTTAAAATATATCACCATTGTCACATAACCCATTCATGTATGAACTAATGTCACCTACTTCCAACAAAAAGCAGACAACATTAATTCCTTGATGATGCCTGTTGACACACCATCTTAGCTGTTAATTTTGAGTAGCTTGGAGCGAATCCCAAAACAAAATTATTCACATTGGTTCTTTGTGAAGTCAATATGAAATGACAATTTTATCATTCAATAATTTTGAAAAACAGTAATTTTATGCAAGAAATTTGCCAATATGCATAATAAATCATGTATTAGTTTATATGCAGAGTGAAGAAAAAGATGAAAGAAAACGTCCTGTGGGTCTGGTTTTTATCGGGCTTTTCCCAGGTTCTTCCTCTGCCAATTAAACTGGTTGCCATATACAGCCTATCTTGCACTGAGAAATGGTGTTAAACTGCAAAACAACAAAATGCAGGGATTATCAATTCACTTAAGCTGCTTGGTGACATAGCAACCCAACTGTGAATGTTTTGTCATTTTGAGCTCACTAAGAAAAACAGTTACAATTATTCCTATTTCAGTGAGCTACACACTGCTATTTCTACAGAGCAAGTAGGTCAAACGATCCAAGAAATATAATATTTTACCAGGTAGTGATGCAAGAGTCATAATGGCCTATTTATGGAATAATGCAGACCTCCCAAAATATGCCAAAACTTCAACTATGATGGCATTAGATGAAACTATATTGAAAATATAGCCTAGATAAGATTAATAAGTAGATCTTGAAGTAGATCACAGTGGTCCAATGTTCATAATTTAAATTTTTACCCCAAGATGCACCACCACCATCATCTCATGTTTGTAGCAAGTGTATGGTAATTAAAAATAAGGCAAAGATAAGAAAAAAAGATCGACAGACATAGTGGATATCACAAAAATGATTTCATAAATGGTACTATCTTTACACTCATCTAGCCAAACACTTGACTCTAATTCATGACTATATGGGTGATGAATGGGAATTCTGTACATAACTAAAACTTTTCCATCAATGAAAGTGATGGGATAAATACATTAAATCAACCTACAAAAGCCTGAAGGCTGCCAGATTTTATCAGAAAAGAAAATACAATTACAAGAAAAAGAACATATTGAAAACAATACCAAAAATATCATTTCATACGAAAAATCTCTATTACATATGTGTATGGTGTAAGAAACAGACCATTAATCTGAAGACAGATTCAAATGTCATAAATTAGTCATGAATTACTGAGCTGAAATATTGCAATTGGCTTTAATTTTATTACCTTTACAGTAGAAAGTAAAGTATAGATGTAAGAAAAAAAAACATATAGAAACAATGCCCAAAATATACTTCACATAAGATCACTAACTCATAAATTCAAATACATCAAATTTGTTAAAATAATGATTGATTTTTGAGATATTTCAATTCACTATAAATTTAATACAAGTTACTGTAGAAAAGAAGCACAGTTAAAAGTAAACAATTCTCAAAATATCATTTCATCTGAAAAATCCCTAATATATCTGTGCATGGTGTGGGAATTAGACCACTAACTCCTTGACAGATTTAAGTAAAAATTCCATTATTAAGTAGATTTCAGATACTGCAATTGGTTGTATTTTTATTATATGTAGAGCAGAAAGGAAAGAAGAACAAAAACAAAAGAACATGCAGAAAACAAAGCCTAAAATAGACCACTAACTTCAAGGTAGATTCAAATATGTGACAAACAGGAAATTTGTGAATGAACTGATACAGTAAAATTTGCTAGCAGCTGCATCATTATCTCCACATTTTTATTGAAGTTAATTTTTTTTCCAGGTAAATTAATTTTTTTCTTGTTGATTATTTCATGTTTAAGACCCTAAGCAGCTTTATGCTACAAAATGACTAATGGCCATATGTTGATTTGAAGAATTCCAAAATGCATCCAGAACAGGTAAAACGGCTGAGGAAGAACAATTGTTTGGCTGAGTCGATATGAAGTGACAACTTTCTTTAGGAAGTTTATCATTCAGAATTTGCTTAACTAAGCTGTAGGCAAGAACATTTTGGCATGAAAAAAAATCAACACTCTTGGAAAATTTTTTCAATACATTTTATTTTGTATTACAGTACAGGGTTTTGTACTGAAATATGCTCTTAATGGTCGCACTCTCTGTGTTTCATTGACAAGTGATTTGCATATTTTTCAAACTTAGTCATGAACCTGCTCAACTTATAGAGTACAAACCCCCTCAAAAAAAACATCCCATCAAAAACTGTGCAACGATATTGTGAATGTACCATACTTGATACAAGTTGTTAAAAATTGTTGCAATGTCTAAAATAAAGTTTATTTCTAATTTTGAGAATCAAATTAAAGGTCTAATGCCTGTATTGTGTCAGAAAGGAAATGGTTTCTAGTTACAAGTATCAGAACCTGATCAACTGGAGTGACTCACACACCCATCTATTCTTTTAAAATTTCTTTTTGCGAATCATTAATGCTAAAATCACTATGATGCCACTGAGTATCCATGATTAACTCATCACTACCTGGGAATCATTATGATGAAGGTCAAAATATACACCAGGCCCAATTGATCTTTTTATTATTGTCACACAGCTTGACTATTTCACCAAGCAGACTTATTGTAATAGCACAACCAAGTTAAACAATCTAACTTTATACCATGTTCATTTTACCTATTGTACTGTATCCTGATATTTATTTGTTTAAAAATTATGGCATAACTTAAATATACTCAGTCTCTTGCTCATAAACAAAGTCATCCTAGATCTTGATGATATAAACCCACTTACCAAGTTTTATAGAAAACGGTTTAGAAATATAGTCTCTATATAGGTAACAAGCTCAGCCAATCAGATGCAAGGTATCTAATTAACATAGCCTATATTGGAAAACTGATCAAAATGTGGCCAAAAGTATAGCTTTAAGAGTGGCAATTAACTTGGTCAATCTAATGTGAGATCGTCTCGTTAATAGGAATGGATCCTGTTCACTTTAATATTGTCCAAGATTCTGATAATATTAGCCCTTATTCCAAGTTTGATCAAAATCGGAATTAGATACAAAATCACTTCTTTAATATGCATGGATTTTGCTTATTACTGAATCTGTCCAAAATATTTACGATACAAGTATATGTTCCATGTCTGATCACAATCGGATCAGAAATATGACTTTCAGTGTGCTCACAAGCTCCACCAATCAGATGCAAGATTACCTCATCAATATGCATGGTTCTCACTAATTAATGAAACCCAACCAAAATCTTCATGATATGGGCCTGTATTTTAAGTCTGATAAAAATCAGATCAGAAATGCTGCTCAGCCAATCAGATGCAAGATTACCTAATTAGTATGCATGGCTCTTGCTCATTATCGAAGACATAAATGACAAAAGTATATATGCCAAGTTTGATCAAAATCATTTTTGGAAATCACCTCCAGAGTGTTAAAAAGCTCAGCCAATCAGACACAAGATCCCTCATTAGTAACAGGGTCATACCTTAAGCTCATGTGGTATTATGACCAGGTGTAATAATATAATTTCCTCAAGAAGCTGCCATTATGCAAAACAGGATGAAATCAATGTTCTCTGAATCACTCTTCCCAAATATTACCTGGACAGTGCAGCATTCTTCAACTTTGGAGAATATGTTTTGTTATTATTTAGATCAAGACATTTTCTTTAATATTCCAAATCCAAATAAAATTTCATTAGATTCACGTGTCTGCTGTACCCCGCAAAAAATATGAAAATTTTACTTGTTTAAAGTAAATAAGAATTTCCTTCTGTTAACTTTTAACAGGAAAAGATCATATGATCAAATGAAGGGGTGCTAACCAGCCACTAATATAAAACAGTAGCTTCCCCTCAATGAGAACAGTAACATATCCTGCAAAGCTGCTCAAACCAAATAATCACGTCTAATTTTTAAAAAGAACTTTATTGACCAGTCTTATGTGCTGACAAGTTAAAGTTTGCTATACATTTGGTTAGTACATGACCATGCATATATCATTTGGGTGGGTATTTGAAACAAACTTCATTATCTGTGTAGATATTTAAAACAAATTTCATAATCAATGGAGAATGTAAGTACAGTCAGATATCAATCATGTTTTACTGAAAGGCATTTTCATTAGGAAATGATTAGCATAATTTATGGCTCCATAATTTTGGAAGAAATACAAAATGCAAATAAAATTACTTTCTTTTCAAGTAAAAATATAAAACCTTCAAGAAAGATGGCTATTTTGCAGAAAGAAATAATAAACATCAATATCTCTATATATCACAGGCACAATGAAATTTTTTTAAAGATAGAACTAAGTAAAAATTATAAAAGAAACATAAATTTCACAAATATATAAAAGAATCAAGTCACACAAGAAAGTGATATTTTACACTATACTGAACTGCAATTTTCTCATGCAATTAACTCTAATGACCATTTGTCACAGAATAATATAACTAGTTCTCAAAGAACAAAGGATCTGGAAAAATACAAACATCTGATATGTTAAAAAATTATAAACTCAAACTCCCATTTTTTAAATTTTAAGGTATCTACATAGGAAACATACCAGTTTACTGCAATCAATAAATTTTGATTATACCTCTTGTTAAAAGAAACCTCTAGAATTAAAGAAAGACACAAGCATCCTCAAAGGGAAAGCACTAACATATTTCCATTTCCATTGTCCTTATCAATGAACCATTTGGCTGTTGATCTTCTTATACTAGGTGCTCCTTAATTGGGAGTGGGCCTGGTGTCTCACTGTTGTAATTGTCAGGGCTTCTAATTCGCTTTGCATTGAGGAGCTCCTCATACTTTAGGGGCAACTGTGTGTTGACAGGTGGAAGTGGAGAGATTGTTTCACCTCGGAGACTGGTGAAAGTCTTCTCACGGAACAATGCCTCTTCAACTGTTTGCCCATAACCACCTAAATACCTGGCTTTGCCAATGTCTGAAAGGGAAAAATATAAACTAGAATTAATTATTGTTATTCCACATTCATCAGACTGGTGTAGCTCACGGCAAGGTGCCAACTTACTGAATTTACCTTCGTACATGGATGCATTATGTATAAAATAAAATACTGTATCAACTAGTGTATCCATACACAAAACTACAAACATGTAAGTGTTTTGTTCAGAGTCAGCGGAAAGAGTGAATTTGATGTGGCGTAGAGATATGCTGAGGTTGTGAGACCAAGATAAATTCATATCCCATATCAAACAAATTCTTTCATGTCTCAGAACAAACAAAAAGGTGGTTTTGTATTTATTACAAACCATCTCCTGTCCACTTTTTACATGCTTTACAGTATGAATGAATTTCAAAATAAACCGGGATTTACACAAGTTCTACTAACTGCATCTAAAAATACAAATGTACACGTCAGAGAAGACACGATCTGGTTGTGTGATATAGAAATAAATACTGAACAGCTGTATCAAATGCTGGATCAACCATGTAAGATTAAATGGGTTTGACTGATTCAACATCTATATTGAATGGCAGATCAACCATGTAAGCTTAATTGGGTTTGACTGATTCAACATCTGCATTGAATGGCAGATCAACCATGTACGATTAAATGGGTTTGACTGATTCAACATCTGTATTGAATGCCTCCTAATCAACCATGTAAGATTAAATGGGTTTGACTGAACATCTGCACTGAATGCCAGATCAATCAAGTAAGATTAAATAGGTTTGAATGAACAAATGCATCAAATGACTGATCAATCAAGATTAAACAGGTTTGAATGAACGAACAACATCAAATGCCAGATCAATCAAGTAAGATTAAATGGACCAAATGGACAAATAACATCAAATGACAGATCAACCATTTAAGATTAAATGGGTTTGATTGAACATCTGTATCGAATGCCAAATCAATCAAATAAGATCAAACAGGCATGTAACAAATTCTAATATAGTTCCCTCTTTGACAAAAATTGAAATTATTCTGCTTAACCTAAGATTGACTAGCATACAAAACTGTCTTCAAACAATTTATACATGCTGAAAATTGTATGCTGGTAAAACATATTCATATGCTGGTGTAATAAGTGGCATAAGGACGGATTAAAAAAGAATTATCATTTAAAACAATTTGTAAATGTTGCTAGTGCATTAATACATGAAAAAGAGCAAACTACTCTAGTATATGTACAGCAGATTTATATAATTCTTTTGAAAAAATTCTTTTGAAAAAATTACCAATTCTTATTCCTCAGTCATGAAATCTTTTCCATTAAGTATTATTACTTATATGATTAACTGCCAGCCCCAAGTTTTTACTCAGTAAACCAATGTAGAAATGATCCTACAACATTTGGGTTAAAAAGCTATAATACTATGTAATGCATGCATCATCTCTGTTTACTTCACTACAATTCATAGAGCTGAAATTTAAAATGGATTTAAACATATAACATAAAGTATGCTTGCTGAGAAATTACACTTAACCAATATACACATACATGTAACAGTAAAACTTCAAGCTGTAATATACATAACAAATATTCATAAGTTGATGTATAGCAAAGATTCAAAAAGGTACATGTAACAAAGATTCAAAGTTTTCATTTACTGGTAAAAAAGATTCAAAGTTGACATGTAACAATATTCAAAGTTGAAATGTAAAAAAGATTCAATGATTTGTGTCCATATATCCAAAAAGTGCATGACACAGCATACATCAAGACACGGACACTGAGCAATCAGCAACAAAGCCGCTCCAAAATCCACAGCAATAACAATGTTAATCCTTAGTTCTCATAGCATTATGTGGCAACAAGAGAAAACCCACACTGTGTGGATATAGAGTTTTAAGCAGATAATGAGATGGTGTTCCAAAAACAGAAATACAAACAGAACTCTAAGATTCAGAATAACAGCAACCTTTGGTTCTCAAACAGCTGTATGGCAAAGTGAAAAAATAAATAGGGTGCTGTCAGAAATACAATCATATAAATATGTTTTGCCAGTTAAATACTCGATTTTATGCCAAACTGTATACAGATGAACACTTCACTTCTTTAAATCTCAAAATTTTGTTTTTATTTCAGTGACTTTAAAGTTATATACCAATGCAGGCCTACTTCAAGAACTGAAGACCACAAAGTACCAACTGAAGTTTCTTGTACCAACCTAACTAACAGATAATTTAAGATTCTGACTCACATATAAATGAGGTGTTCCCATCAACGCTTCAGGTAAATGAGACAACTGGTCAGGTAAAGGTGGGACAGTTTGTTTTGTGGAGTTTGATTACTGTAGACAGAGTTACAAAGTGTATTTTTTATTTACAAAGTACACCCCCCCCTTTATTAAACCCCTTTCAAAACTGCATATCTCTGACGTGAGGCAACCTGTCTGGCAGCATAATAACCTTTGCTAGCACTTTGTCTATGTATGATGAGGCCACATTTCTTTTTAAGCCAATTTTCATTAGAGAAGAATCTATAAAAGTGATCAAAGTACAGCTGGAAACCAGAATATACAACCAATAAATAATTACATCCTTTCGAAGCAAAAAACATTGCATTGCCATCTGAACATGTACCTTGTGTTATGCTCATTCTGCAGTGGAAGTGTGAAGAATTACTAAACTGTGTCCAAATATATTTTTGCATGTTTTTTTTTTTTTTAGGAATAACTTTTTAATTTGTTATCTGACTGAAGGATGTCAATGACAAAGATGTTGAAGTCATTATGAACTATTTTAGAAGTGTACCAGATGAATGATATTTCCACAAACCAAAGAACATACCACAGTATAAACATTCAACCCATGACACAGACCGAAAAAAATCTCTTCCACCAAGCTGCTTCAGTTAAACCTTGCAACCTGAGACATGGAAAAATTTCTTGCACCAAGCTGCATTGATTAAAATAAGGTGCAGAACAAAACCTTTGGTGAAGGACATTTTACGTGTTTTAAGAAAATAAAAATCCCAAACCCTAAAAAGCAAGAAAATAAATAAGACCTGTGAATTCAAATACAGGCAAAACTCCTGAACTGAAATTGTTCTGGTGCCTTGATGGCGCTGAGAATATAAAAATTGGCACATTATTTTGGATAGTAATAATGGATTCCTTGTATAAAGTATAAACGAAAAGTATTTGCATCTGTGAGTCATAACATATTGAGACCAGTATACAATATAAACAATATAATTCATGTTTAGAGACTGAATCCACTAACAGTGATAATCAAGCACCTGCTAGTCTAATGATACTATGCAACAGATATCATGAATGAAATTAAGATACCTTTGCTAATATTCATCTCACTACTAACGTTGCACTGATAATTAAGATATGTTAATTTTGCCTGGACATCACAAAACTTTCTGAACTTGAGACATTGTCAACCAATCTGAAAGAGTTACTTCTGACATGCCTTTTTTTTTACTGACTGTTGTCAATCAGTCTGGAAAATATGTTACTTTTGAAACACCTCTGAATTTAAATTTCAAACTCAAGCTCCAAGGTTTTATTATCTCCAAGCCTGGGCTTACTATCAAATAAAAAAATCCTAAATAAGATGCTGGTGATGAAAACTGGACAAAGATTGTCAAGAAGATATTCATTGCAAGTATTCATGCTGTATTTATGAATTGTGTAAACAAAATTTGAAATTAAATGATAACCTCAACATGCAAGAATATTCCTATATTTATACAAGGTGTGATATAAGAAAAGTATATATAATGTTATGTTAATATCTTTGTATTACATTATCCAGACAACTGTGGATGACATGGCCTCTGTTTACTAGGCTGTCTGGATACATGTTAGTGATATTAGAAAGCTATCACAGTCACAGGGCCAATACACAGGTCTGCATTGAGCAGAAAAAATGTGACACTTGCATCTGAATTATAGGAATTTACTAAGATGGTATGCTAAACAAAGGTTCTGCATACTGTGTTGTTCTGCATACTGTGTTGTCTTGCATTCCTAGCAAATCACATACAAACTTTTGCCCTAAAGTAATATTACCCAAAACATTTTGCTGAATACAGCAGCTGATGTTGAAGAATTCAAGATATGTGACTTTAACAAATTTTTAACACAGTACCTTTACATTGTTGACAACAATGATGATAACAACATCACTGTTGTGACCAGACAATGATGCTGCAAGACAATAGCTTCTAGAGGGAGTTTCAAGCTCCTTGGTGTAGTTGTATCCATGTATTTGTGTAGTTGTATCCATGTATTTGTGAAGTACAAAGATAATATTTACCTTTCAGGACTACAACATGCCATGCAATAACAGGATAATGAAGTGTGCAAAATAAACATAGTGTGGACTATACGAGTCAGGACCTAAATTGTCCCATTTTATCATGCAGGAGCAAGCAAGGTGCTTTTTGAAAATAAAATAAAAACAAATATCAGCTCTCCATTAACAAGAAATTCATTTTGCATTTGGGAAAAATATTATTCTTTACAAAATTGTCAGCCAAATTATTTTCATTTAATATTTTCTATGAAATATGAATTAGTAATTAGCAAAAATAAATATGTATGTTTTTTAAAATAGAGTCAACTACCCTTTACATTGGGAATTTAATATGCACCAGCAAAATTTAAGAGATTCCATTGTTAATGAAACTTTATCTGATAACTGATTCTTGTAACTTAAAAACTATCTGTATTCATTTATATTTAATTTTCTTTAATAATTATTCTTTCATTTTCTTCATCCATTTCATTAAAAAAACAAATGCATGCACTCTGTGAAATAATGCAGAATTGTGCATGAACTGATCTTAGAAATATCAAGGCAATCTCATAAACTTAAGAACTCCAATGACTACTTAAAATCCTGTAACATGAGGCCAAGAGAGAATGTATTTTGGAGGAATCATTTTAAATTATTATGCTTAAATTATTGTCGATTGAAAAAAATATGATAGACCCTCTCAAGAAAAGCCCACTATTGATACACAGTTAAGTCCACTTTAACTGATACCAAAATGTATATTTTAACCATTTTTCCCCCTCATTAGGCTCCCCTCTTCATGGGTGCGTTATGAGAGGGGGACCACTGTAAAGATGATGATTACATGTCATATGTGCGACCATCTTATATTGAGATTTGTTCCAACATGGCCATTATCACAGTGTGTAAAATCACAAAAAAATACTGCATTACAATTGGTTTTCATTAGCCACAAATCTAATAATCAAACTGGAATCAGGCTCTAAAGCAAAAATGTGACCAATCAAATATCATGAACTTAGTTTTAAATGTTAAAAATGTAGTTCTGTGAAAGACTAAAATATGAGACCCTTAAAACATGAAAAATGTAGAAATTGATAAAGATTCTGTTAAAAAAATGATATTTCATTATAAAATCTTCTACAATGCAGTAAATGCCTTTCTGAAAACTTTTCTTTTTAAAATGTCTACAATTATATATTTCAAGAAATTGGACAAAATAAATGCTGACTTTTTACAACCCAAAAGATCTTTGGGGTGGAAAAAATATTTTCCAGCCATGTGATTTAAAAACATGCAAACTATTAAAAGAGTCTGTTTTTTTTTTATAAAAAAGCAAACTCTTTTGAATCCTAATTTAATACCAAATCCTTCAGCAATTCTGTTCTATCCAGTAATATGAACACTGAATGTTGTACCATGCACATGCAGTTATATGCAAAATATACAAAATGGCAAAATTGCTTGCATGTGGTATACTTTTTCTAAACGTAAGTATGCATGCATATAGCTATAATAAAAGCTGCTTAATAATGTGGAACATGCAGGTAAAATTAAAAATTCCACCTTTGTAGTAATATCCTCCATAATGAATATATATTCTCGAATTGCTGAGACCCTCTTGGCTCTGCTGATCTGCTGTTGTGTGCAAAATAAGTTTAAAAAGAAAAATTATACATACAATTTTTATGATATTATCTGTGCCAAAGGCTGACTTGCATTTGACATCATACACTCACTTAAATTAATGCAGATACTTTGCACAATGCAACATATCTTTCAAGGCTATATCTATATAAAGTCTGACTCTCTAATGCAAGGTATAAACAGTCTTCAGTTACAATGTTAGTTTCATGGTGCATTAATGATACTCAATTAATAATTCAGTACAACAGAAACCCTTCAAATTAATGCACCCATGTGATATGTACCAGGTTTCAAATGAAGGTGGAGTCCCCAAAAGCCCCTTGGAACAATGACCAAGACCCATTTCACCATTTTTTTTTCACCTGATATCAATAAACTGGAGTAAAACTGTGTTAAGTAACTTTAAAGACAAAAGAAATGTCATCAATAATTTGATCAATATGGGTGATGGGACCAAAAATTTTGCTGCATCTGGAATTTCATCAATAATGAAACAAGCTGATGCTAAATAGCTGCCCTAGTTTAGAATTATAATCCAAGGGTCACAAGTTCCATACCCACACAATATAGTCTGATCGTGTTTCTTTGAGAAAGGCACCTAGCTCCCTTCTCTTTGGCTGATAATAGCTAGTAGTGTGTTTAAAGTGCAACAAAAAAAATCCTGAAAAATCTTTCCTATGTCTTACAGTTCCTTTATACAAAACACAGAAAGGGTTTAAATTCTGGGAATAGGCTTCTATTCAAATAAGAAGGTATAGTTATCTATACCCCATCCCTGTCTAAATGTTTGTTATGGGACAGAAGGATATGATAAAGATTTCATACATATCATATTCATATTTACAAAGTGCACTGGGAAGTGATAGGCGTCGTGTTTGTTGCTTGTTTAATATAGGTCAATGCACTATAGCAATTTGACATTCATATTTACAAAGTACACTGGGAAGTGATAGACATCGTTTTTTTGTGTTTGTTTAATTTAGGTCAATGCATTATAGCTGTTTGACATTCGTATTTACAAAGTACACTGTGAAGTGATAGGCATTGTGTTCGTGTTTGTTTAATTTAGGTCAATTCATTACAGCAGTTTGACTTTCATATTTATAAAGTACACTGAGAAATGATAGGCATCGTGTTTGTTTGCTTGCTTAATTTAGGTCAGTGCATTATAGTGGTTTGATATTCATATTTACAAAGTATACTGGGATGTGACAGGCATCGTGTTTGTTTGCTTGTTTAATTTAGGTCAATGCATTACAACAGTCTGGGATTTTAGCTCCAGAAATCAAAGTTTTTCAATATATGGACAAATGGAGATAGATAACAAGAAATGTGTCAATATGACAAATGCAAAAGCCATATGATGCATTGAAAGGTAAAATTTAGATCAATCAACCTTGACCTAGGTCCCTTATTGTAAAGCCTCACATTAAATTTGGTTTTAGTGCATGACTGAAGTCCTTGATGCAACTGAAGGGAAAAGTTCTTTGTCAATACTGTGGCCATAACTGTGTTAATTGTTTTTTGTTTTTCAACTGTGAAAATCAATCCTGACCTACATCCTTGCAAAGTCTGATAAAAAAATTTGGTCTGAAGGCAGGAAGTCTTCAAAAGTTGGCAAGCAGATTTGCAAGTGAAGCACAAAAATCTAAGTCAGCCTCATACCAATTTTGTTTGAATTTTGTAATCTCTAAAATGTTATTACATGGAAACAAAGTTATATTGCAATAGATGGGGAAATGTTCTCAGTTAAACTGGGACAATAGCTCACTTGTATTTTGTTGAAAATAGTGAGAATCAAACTTGACCTAAATCATCTTCATGTAAAACCTCATAATAAATTTGTCTTCAATCCATGAAGTGCTTCAAACGTTTTTGAGCAGAAACAAACATTATAATGTAACAGAAGGGCAAAATGGTAAGAAAATGGGGGCCATAACTGCAATAAAATTTATTAAAAATATGGCAAGTAGCAAATTTGACCTAGACCTTTTAATGTAAAGCCTGATACTAAATTTAGTTTGAATTCATAAAGACCTTCAAAAGTTACTAAAGGAAATGAAATTCACAATGGGATGGAAGATGACAAAATGGCATAGGACAGACATGTGTAACACTATAATATTTCATAAATATGGCAGTGGCATAAAAATCCTTAAACAACAGTGTGATTATAGATGGATGTATAAGAATATAAAAGATAGTGCAACCAATGAATTTATAATAGCAAAAAGGCATGTCTAGACCACTAGTCTTATCATGTGTATATAGTTTCATACTGATGCCTTGCACCATTTTGAGTTGCTTTGGAGACGAATGCATGAATAATGGATGGATATATGAACAGACAAATGGATAAGAATGTTAAAAATATTGAAACAGAAGAATTGTAACTAGCAAAAGGTGTATCTACAATACTAGTCTGACATATGTATTAAATGTCCTAGCGATATCTTAAATGGTATTGGCATTTTGCCCTAGAAATAAAAATGTGGGTGATGAATGGTTGGGCAGACAAATGGTCCAAACCACAGAAAATCCTGAAAATGACAAAATGGTAGTAGGCATAACTGGACCACAAGTCTAATATCTGGACCACAAGTCTAATATATGCATCAAGTTACAGAGAAATCTTGGTAACAAATGTGTAAATGATCGATGGATGGACTGATGGACAAATGGAGAAAAACATTAAAAATATTAAAACTGAAGAAATATAAATAGAAACACACTTATCTACACCATCAGTCAAATATTTCAGAGATATCTTAAATGCTTTGGAGTTTTGCCCTGGAAATAAAAGTGTGAACAATGGATGGATGGATGGATAAACAAATGCACAAAAACAGTAAAAATATTGAACCTGAAGAATTTGTGAATACCAACAAGCATATCTAGACAAGTAAGTAAACCTAGTCATGTTTTTCAAGTTTCAGAGAGAAAAATCTTGAATGGTTTTAGAGTTATGCTTCAGAAGCCAAGGTATGTATGAATGGATGGAACCCATTTCTATATCCTCTGCCAAATTCAATGGATGATGGTTAATTATTATCTTAGATGCTGCTAATAAAACAATCATCTATGTAGTTCACAAAAAATATTTATATAATCACACGATTTAGTTTAAATTAGACCAATGCTAATATTAAAAGTTTTCAAAATTGTTTCTAAGAGTTATTATGAGTAAATTAATCTATTGATCAAGCAGCAATTTTTGGAATGAATGCTTCTGTCACAAAGGATAATAATGTGACTCTTAGATTATCATGGGTCACACAGGACATCATTTGTTACTTCAGTATCATAGAGTAATATGACATAGTTATGACTTTGTCTCTTATCCACTGATAGAAAATAATGTTTTAAAACTAAACATTACCACAAGAACAGCATTGCGAAAGAAAATGATAAAAACAATGAAAAGCATTTGACATCTTGGAAAATTATGTGCCAATTGAACTACTTTTTAAATATTCAATAAGCAATTATTTTATGGATAACTGGATTTCTGAGACTCTTTGATGCAGTTACATGAGTATAGTTACATGTTGTGGCAAAGAATGTAGGTCAACCTATAATTTGTGTGTGCCTTGGTTTGCTTGCACCTTTAATTATGTTAAACCCCATCTTATGTTAAACTTGCTTTTTACTTCACTGGAAGCAACACAAAAAAGGAAAATAACTTTAAAATCAGCTTAATTTTGGTGTGAATGTATGTATGCACAGACAAATGCAGACAGACATATGGATGCATATAGAGATGCCAAAGTGACTGCCATGTTGAGCTTCTGCCAATGCGGGCTTTAGAAACAAATATCCATCTTTCAAAAAGTTAAATACTTCAACATTTCTCAAGTAATCATCCTTAAAGGCCACCATATTTTTTTTCCCAAGAATATCGAGTCAAAATTAATTCCCAGGAGTTGCAAAAGAATCACAGCACCAATATATTAAGTGGAACAAGAATTTACCTGTCTCAAAACTGATATAAAAAAGAGATTGTGGAAGAGATTTGAAAATAATCACATCTCTGAGGTGACCCAACCAAAAGAAAATTTTTTGACACAAACTTACTTAATTTAATCACAGGTTGGCCACAACTCTGAAAACTAACAGCATACAATGTTTTTAATGGGCCATAACTCTAGCAAAAGTTGAGGTACAATGACAGTGTAAAAAGTGCTACACAAAATTTGGTTTCATTTTCATATTAGGGCTACTTGTACTATACATAAGACGGATTCATGTGGTGCAATTCTGCCAATTTCTAATAAAGCACAGATAACAGTGTTAATCCTGGTAAAAAAACTGAATATTTTAACCCTGCAACTACTTATGAAAACAAGGAATGTGCTCATAGAGCATGGATGTCCCACCACAATTCTTGAAAACTTACTTTGATGGAAAAGTTAACCAATGTGTGACACACAGACACACAAGGGTAACACTATATGCCCTAATACTGACTAGGCAGTGTATATGTTGAAGATATCAATAGGTAAAACTGGAAGATATCGATAGGTATAACTGGATGATATCAATAGGGGTAAATAAAGTAGTATTAGCAAAAAATGGCAATGGATGGATAAATGTTGTTGGACAATGCACCATCACAAGTTTCACTCTCAGCCAGAATAGAGCAGCAATCCATATTACTTCAAAATATTAGTCTGTTAAAAAAACTAAAACGTATAAACAACATTTTATCATTTACCATCTGTTCGATTGTGCATACTCAAATATTTGCTCTGGAATGCTGGATGAAAAATCATAAATTTTTTTGTCTAACTAAACAAGCAACCATTGGACTGAATAAAGCAGATATAAGTGGCATATTTCAAACAGCTTTAATCCTTCTCTTTTTTGTCTGTCCCTAAAAATGGTTTAGCTTCATTTGTAACTTGTACATTGGTAACAGGAAAGGTCCAATCAAGATTAATATGATCACTAAATTGAGATATATTTAATGAAGTTTTCAATTAGATACATTTCAATGCTACCTATATGGTTAAAAGTTTATTTTATTCCAATAATAAATATATAAATACCAGCAAAAATAAATTTCTAAATTAGACTAAAAACAAATTTTTTGATAAATACTGTATTTTCTCAGCATTTTTCTTTTTCTACTATAATTAACCCATACTTGCTTATACCTGTACACCCACCCACACTTTTACATAATTTTATCAAGTTTTTCTTAAGAAACCTTTTTCTAAGCCCACTCTCACCTTTCAAATGATTTATAAGTCAGTATACCTGGGTTTATCACAAGAAAATAATGTATATATATTAAAATGACTATTCAGTATATTCTTTCAGCTTCAAAGGAAGAAAGTTTAACTCACCATGTGTCTTGGTTTTGGGGTAGATCTTACACTTCCAAAGAATGAATGCAACCAGGACAATAAGAATCAATAAGATGGCAACAGCAACCGCTGCCCAGATGGCTGGGTGCATAGAATTGTCCTGTGATGAACCTGTTGATGACTGTAATAATAATAATAATAATAATAATAATAATAATAAATAAATTAAGCACTTGTAGTAGCACTCATGTCCTGTGATGAACCTGTTGATGACTGCAATAATAATAATAATAATAATAATAATAAATAAATTAAGCACTTGTAGTAGCACTCACTACTCCCTCACTATAACACTGTCATAGAGTACTCTGCCTTATAGTGAGACTTACTAATGATGAAGTAATTATACATGTACTTTTAATGTTACATACTAAAATAGATACATGACTGTTATAATGAAAGGTGCTACAGTGAGGGAGAGGTGTATAAACAGTAACAAGAAAACAATAATATAGGACTGAATTGTGCAGGAGGAGGAGAAAATAAAGAAACATTTTGCTTCTTTTAACTTTAAGTTTCTTACTGCTTTAACTTGTGTTAAATTTCAAGGTGTTACAAAAATGTTTTTTGAAAACATTTTTGAGATCAATCTGTGTAATAAAAATATCATATATTAACATATTATTAATATGACTTTCACTTGGAACATCATCACCAGAATATTATAAGTCAAACCTGCACAATTCAGCCAAAAATGAGACCATAAGTTTAAACAAGACTGAACATCACACTGACTGGCCTACAACTCCATGTTGTATGTGCTTATAAAGACAGGTGCTACTCAGCAGTTGTACTGTACAGTTCCAGAACACATCTGGATCAGAAAGAAGTTTACCACATAAAGGACAAAAAAGTGTGCCATTTATTTGAGCTAGCTTTTAAATATATCACTGCATATTTTAAAGAATCTAGCAATTAGTCAAAGGCAAAAACTGTCTACTTAATGTGTTTGTGTTTTTTTTAAAAGTATCTTTAACAATCTGAGTCATATTGCTACGATGTCTGAAGCGTGGCAGTTTTGAGTGATGTCTAGCACTGAGGCATCATGCCGCAGACATATAGCATCATGTCCCACTCAGTCACATTATCCTGACACCAGGCCAACCAGTCCTAACACTAATCTCTTAATGCTGAGCACCAAGCAAGGCAGCTCCTAATACCCTTTTATAAATCTTTGGTATTGCTCGACCAGGGATCAAACCCATTACCTCTGTTTACTTCATGTGATTTTAACAAGAATCAAGGGCAAAAAGTGTCTACTTTATGTGATTTTAACAAGAAACCAGGTTTACCCTAAACCAGGATGTTACTGTGAATTTGGCACCTTACAAATACAGTAAACAGCTGAAGACAATTAAACTGTTAATTGGTTTTGTGTCAGCTTATCAAAAGATCATTTAGTCCTCAGCAGTTGTCAAAATAAACTTGGCTGCAAAGTAGAGCTATTCACAACTGCTTTTATATCTATTTAATTTTATAAAGTTTTCAATGCCCTGTCATTAGACATGTGACAAAGCAGTCTTGTGAGAGTATAAACATTTCTTTCCTGAGATAATTAGACACTTTTAACATCTGCATGTTCATGTTAGATGTTCAGTATGACAGGTCTGTTGCAAATCAGATTTACTCTGGCATCATTGATTTCTTTATTTTGTTAAGAAATTTTAAAATAATGGGATCCATAGATCTTATTGCATTATCATCAAGAGTTATCTAAGCAAGGATTAATTTAATGAGGGAATGGTGTATTTAGAAGCCCAGATTAAACAGGCTTCACTGCACTGCCTTTTAGAAAACTATCAACATTGAATAATGTTAAACCTTATACTCTATTTAGTAGTCTTTTCTTATGACAGATTCAGAGCTTATGCTCACAACAGCAAGAATATTGATCATTCTCTTGAACAGCACTAATTAGCAATTTTCATTTTCCATAATTAGCAACTGAAGGAGAAAGAGAAGGAGCAGATGAAGAAAATGGTTATATTACTTTGTTCCTAAAATGTCCATACAAGTACAGACACAAACTTTTGCAAAGGCTACATTTTAGTGACTTGAAAAACCTGGTTACCTTTGGTCCACATGTCACTCCATAGTAGCTGACACCATCAACAACCATGAATGAGGATAGGTACATTGTTGTGGAGGAAAAGTTGAAGGGAGTCTGGCTCTCAATGTCATCACAGATAGAAAACAATGTCGTGTTGACATTGTATGTTGTACCATCAACTGTTATGGTTACCATTATGCTGCCTGATAATAATAATAAAATAATAATGATAATGATGATGACAACAGAACTGATGACAATAGTTGCCACAAACATTTTAGTAACACAATTTACACAGGATTAATGAATTTTATTAAGCCATGTAAAGTATACAGATACATCAGAACCTGTCTTGAACCCATTCTGCCAAAAACTCCATCTATCAAGACAGGTGTTCTCTTATGATATGTCAAAAGCCTATTAATCAATAAAGCCATGCATTAAGAATCTGTCAATCAAAACATAAAAGACAGGTTTTACATTACTATCATACAATCTCTCTCTCTCTCTCTCTCTCTCTCTCTCTCTCTCTCTCTCTCTCTCTCTCTTTCTCTCTCTCTCTCTCTCTCTCTCTTTTCCAAATATATAATATATGTATCCAAACTTCTGCAATACAGCTCATGCATTAGGAAAATGTCAGAAAAGTTCCATTACCAGCTTGTGAGGATATGGCAGTGATTCGTGAATCAGGATTCTTATTGGCAAAGTACTGTCCAATGAGCTGGTGGAACTCTGCACGTGCTGTTTCTGTGGACAGGTACTGATTGTAGTCTTGAGGGAACTTGAGAACAATGTTTGAAGTCTCTTCCACCACCATGCTGACATGACTTGGTGACATTACATGAGTCTCCCCTATGTAAATCTCATCATACCCTGCTGGGTTGGACATGATGCGATACTTTATGTAGTTTGGACCAACAGCAGTGAAGTTCAGGTTGCTGAAGGTGGCCTTCCCAGTTAAGGGATTAAAGGTTGTGGTAAGAGTTCCTGTTAGTGTACCGTAACTACTGACACTCACCAAGGATGCTGTCACATTCCATGTGTGACCCTGTGAGGATAAATACAGAAAGACTCAGAAGAGGACTCTACATTCATTATGGATTTATTGTTCATGTATGCTAAATCTTCCTTAAAACAAGAATTTAAAACTCAACTTGAAATGCCTAACTTCCATCCAAAATGTTTTTGAGGTTCATGGTGGATTAAAAATTTCTACATTTATGACCCAAGGACTAATTTGTGCATTTAAACAAAATTACATGCAACAAAAACAAAACATACCATCAGATGTTTTTCATCAAATTTTGTGACCCACAATTAATCCATGATGTCTGTTAATTGAGGCAAAGTAACTTGTCTTATTTCTAAACATAGCAAATATATGCTTGCAGTGAATATATTTTCTCCTGCTGATAATCTTAAGTTTATTTTTCTATTTTATTATTTTTTGTACCTGTTATAGACCTGATACGACATACATGGTATAGATAAGTTAAACTAAAGGAAACAAAGAGATCCTTGATATTAGAAATGAAAAACCAAATATGATATACAGTGAGATCTGTCCTAATGGTCACCTGTGTTCAGCAGTCACCTGGTCACAAAGGCCATTTTAATTCCCCCCATACAAAATGCCCTGTATTCAATGGTCACCTTCCTTCTACGGTCAGAGGCTCAGTGCTTCCTAACCAAACAGTGGTTTCACCCTGTCTTATGTGCTCACTTTAGTGTATCAGCAGTTTACTGCCCCAAGTATGCAAATTAAACACTTCTTTTGTTTGATGACCAAGGCATTGTTTAGATAAAGGCATATCTTGTGAATCAATGTTTAAGCATTTCATATTTCAATTTTACTTACTGTATTTGCCGGCCTATAAGACAATACTTTTTGACCAGAAAATCTTAGCTTCATCTTATACTCTGAATCAACTTACATATAGATTTTGTCATCCAAATCGCTTTATCATATGTCACATAATGTTTTCAATGAAAAAAAGCATGAAAAATAATGTGTAACGAAATATTCTTTTGGGGAAGAGATCATGTATGAAAAAATATAGGACCCCATATTTTGAAGGATTTTAAACAATTACAAGATTGTCAGTATTAAAAATTAACATACATCAGATGTAATTGCGTTAAAGCAGCATGCATTAATAATATACATTATTTGTAACATACGTTGCTTAAATTTGATATATGTGTGTTAGAATTGACAAGTTGGAAGATGAATAACCAGATATTCCATCACAATTTTCTTTTTGCACCTCATGATGAAATAAAAATTATGCCCCATTTTGAGAGAGAGAGAGAGAGCGAGAGAGAGAGAGAGAGTGGTTTTGATGACTGTATGGTAATCTGTATTGTTCACTTACTTAATGACTCTGATCTTACTCATGTACAAAAAGTGCAGTACCATATTCCATTATCAATTAATACCATTAGGTAAGCAATTCCTTCTAGTTTTAGTTATCACTTCCATTTCTCAAGAATCACATGGCTTTGAAGTGGTATTTACGTGCTAGTTAAATATGCTACAACTGTAGTCGGGTTTTCCAAGCTAACACCGGTTGGAGGTTATGATTTGGCAGACCAGATCAGATTAGTGAGGCTACCAATAATGAAATGAGGCTACCCATGGGTTTTATGAAAACGGTACAATATAATGAAAGAAAATACCAGTTGGTTTACTCATGTAAATTTCTCAACCAATGACATCTTTTGAACTTGCCAATAGGACTAACAGCAATATAAATTAACATATAGCATGAGCAATGATGAAAAACAACTGCAACCTAAGTACAGGAAGAGTACATGCACTTACAAAAAATGACCTTGTTTGTTGGGAATTGAGAGGTCATTAAACTTGCAAAGAAAATTAAACTGCATGTGAAATGGTCATTCATGGGATTTAACCTAATTGGAGTCTATATGGATATAACTACCGTGAATATTTAAACCCTGAAGGAGTATGGTATGTATTTTCATTGTTTACATTTACTGCTTAATTTATCAATGTTTTCTCTCTTTGATAAAAGCTTCAGCTAAACAGGGGCAATAAAGAACTGGAATCTCTCTCTCTCTCATATATATATATATATATATATATATATATATATATATATAGGGCCATATTTTACTTTGATCACAAGGTGCAAGAAAATTGTGATGGAATACATATGCAACTCTTTCTGTATCTCTCTTCCCCCAAAAATGCGGTGAAAGCATTTTTGCATTAATGATGCAATTTTCCTATTGCTGGTAATCTGAAACAGCATTCAGTGATACTTTTAATATTTATGAAACTGGAAGTTATTAAAGTTTAATTCCACACAGCATCACAAATTTTATCCTCTCTGCAACTCAATAAATTTTCTGGATGTGTCATTATATGTAGCTAAAAGTACATAATACATTTAAAATTTAAAAGTTAGGTGCTTTTAGCTACATTTAATGGTCCAAACTGGAAAGGTTTCTGAGTTACAGATAGGATAAATTTTGTTATGCTGTGTGGAACGAAGTAAAAATGATGAAGCTGAGGTATTGATCTGACCTATTTTTATACTCAGCATCGACTTACATATGGATAAAGGATGGAAAATTTAACAAATTTGCTCATTCGACTTATACTCTGCATCGACTTATAGGCCAGCAAATACGGTACCATACTCCAGTCACACCATCAATCTCAAAGGTGTCAACATGTTGGCATGAAAAGCAAGGCAGTTTGTATCCTTACAGGAGAGGGTTAAAGCAGTTTGTTTGCTGGATGGTGGAAACGTGTTATCACAGCAGAAATGGAAATCACCTTTTGTACCATTGTGACAGGTATAGTTAGATATCTTCATCTATTTGCCTGTGAATAAAAGCTATTGCTGAAGGAAAAATGGTTGTCTTTGAGAAGAAATATGATTCACATCCCTTTCCATTGGGGTCAGGGGTCATTCAATACTCAGAATATGCCATGAAGGCAGGTGAAGTTTTGGTTCATGAGCCACAATGAATAGCCATAGCTTTCGATTTTCTGTTCATCATGAGCTTCTCAAATAAGCTGACTGTCGTTTGAGCTTAGTGAGTTGAGCACCTGACTAATCCAGAAATGGTTTTTAAAGCGTGAATAAACTAAGATTGGTGTATATTTTTAAGTTGGTGATGAGTTCATATATATGATGGATTAAAGTGAGCAAGAATGCAGTAATCTTGTGTGGGACATAAATTTTGAAAAGAACAACATATACCTGTACTTATGATTTTGTTGTACATTACACATAAAACAAGTTTGATTATATAATAATAATGATATTCGCTGCATGGTATTTATTGAAAAATCAATTTTAAAAGGTGAATCTGTGAATAACAGTCACCTGTGTGCAACAGCCAGTTTTACCTTTTCCCATGAGTGACCGCTATTCACAAATTTGACTGTATGTGATTCCATTGTGAAAGTAAATATGAACTTCTAACTAGAAATAAGTTCGTATTGCATGGATTTCCCCACAAATATAGTGCAATGGAAGCATGCCTGATTCAATATGCAAGGGAAAAGTTCCAAGTCAATCAAAGGACATAGTTCATCAAATCTAGTTGGAAAAGGGTGATGACTGAATTTGACCTATTACTTCATAACAAATCCAACTTAATTCCATCCAGTATTTAAGAAGTTTTGAGCAGAAATAAAATTTATTACAGAAAAATGTATGGAAGAGACGGACATATGGAGGAGACCAATGTATGGAAGAGATGGATTTATGGAGCTAGACAGAAGCATGGAACAGATGGATATATGAATCAAGACAGATGTATTGTACAAATTGATATATGGAGCAAGACAGATGTATGGAAGATGGACATATGGAGCTAGCTAGATATATGGAACAGATGGATATACGGAGCAAGACAGATGCATTGTATAGATGGACATATAGAGCCTGATGTTTGGAAGAGATGTACATATAGAGCCTGATGTTTGGAAAAGATGGACATACGGAGTCTGATGTTTGGAAGAGATGGACATATGGAGTCTGATGTATGGAAGAGATGAACATATATAGCCTGATGTTTGGAAGAGAGGGACATATACAGCATGATGTTTGGAAGAGATGAACATATAGAGCCTGATGTTTGGAAGAGATGGACATATGGAGTCTGATGTATGGAAGAGATGAACATATATAGCCTGATGTTTGGAAGAGAGGGACATATACAGCATGATGTTTGGAAGAGATGAACATATAGAGCCTGATGTTTGGAAGAGATGGACATATGGAGTCTGATGTATGGAAGAGATGAACATATATAGCCTGATGTTTGGAAGAGAGGGACATATACAGCATGATGTTTGGAAGAGATGAACATATAGAGCCTGATGTTTGGAAGAGATGGACATATGGAGTCTGATGTATGGAAGAGATGGACATATATAGCCTGATGTTTGGAAGAGAGGGACATATACAGCATGATGTTTGGAAGAGATGGACACATACAGCCTGTTTGGAAGAGATGGACACATACAGCCTGATATTTGGAAGAGATATATAGAGCCTGATGTTTGGAAGAGATGGACATATGAGTCTGATATTTGGAAGAGATGGACACATACAGCCTGATGTTTGAAAGAGATGGACACATGCAGCCTGATGTTTGGAAGAGATCGATACATATGGCCTGATGTTTGGAAGAAATGGACATATAGAGCCTGATGCTTGGAAGAGATGTACACATACAGCCTGATGTTTGGAATAGATGACTATATAGAGCCTGATGTTTGGAAGAGATGGACATACGGAGTCTGATGTCTGGAAGAGATGGGCATATGAAGTCTGATCTTTGGACAAGATGGACACATGCAGCCTGGTGTTTGGAAGAGATGGGTATATGGCGTTTGATGTTTGAAGAGATGGACACATACAGCCTAATGTTTGGAAGAGATAGACACATACAGCCTGATGTTTGGAAGAGAGGGACATATGGAGTCTGATGTTTGAAAGAGATGGACATATGGAGCCTGATGTTTGGAAGAGATGGACATATGGAGTCTGATGTTTGGAAGAGATGAACATATAGAGAAAGACAAATAGATAAAATTTTATGCCCCACCAATGAATAAAGCCAGGGCATAGAAATAATTTTTACAATGCAAGAGAGACTGAGAGATTAAGATCAACATACCCTCCAAGCAATATCTTCAATCTTCTGTAGTGATGTTCCATCAATCAAATCCAGGACAACCTCAGTCCTAGCATTCTTGACAACATTTCCAGAGATGGTCTGAGATGCACTAATTTTTCTGCCTGGGACATCAAAACGTTCAGAGCTTAGAGTCCAGTTCTGGGCATTGCCTGGCTGTGAGATGTTGAAGTCTAGGATATAGCTATAACCCATATGGGAAATGGTGAGGTCTGTAAAGTTGGCAAGGCCACCAACAAAGCTCACGGTCACATTGCCACTGAGCACTGCCTGTGGGTGACCAGTCCCAGCACGAATACTTGCTAATACATGCCACTCATTTTCAGCAGATCCAACTACCACTAGATAACCCTACAAAAGAATAGAATTTGACTTATGGGATTTAATATAATGATCAGTAGTCAAATAACTATGCAGTTTATATATTTTTGTTGAAGACAGTAACATAAGATAGTCACCTTATAAATTTGGTGTACATATAAACTCAAAGCATGACACAAAGTACTACTATTTTAATGACCTCATGCAAAAACAAGGTACATTTAAAAATAATTGATTTTATGCACACAACTTCAAATAAAGAT
The DNA here is from genome assembly GCA_016617855.1 of Megalonaias nervosa. Taxonomy (NCBI): domain Eukaryota; kingdom Metazoa; phylum Mollusca; class Bivalvia; order Unionida; family Unionidae; genus Megalonaias; species Megalonaias nervosa. The sequence continues at coordinate 113,095 of JAECUM010000869.1, forward strand.
AATAGTGACCCCATTCACTGCTGTTGCTGTCAGATGATATCTTGTCTTTTATGTTATTACATGTAACAATAACCAACAGATATTTGGACTCATTTGGCATACACAACCAAGCACCAAACAAGGCAGTGATGCAAAAATGTTTCTCACTCAAATATATAAATCAGTGAATTTACCTAACTATCTATGGAAAAACATTAGATAACCAATGCCTGCTCAGTTTGCCATCATACATAAACATTCATAAAACCAATACCATTGTTGAAACAAGTCTATCACCCGAATTGTCTGGAGCAGATTTGGTCATTTGAGACAAGTCTATCACCCAAATTGTCTGGAGCAGATTTGGTCATTGCTGCATAAATGTACCCACTTACCACTCTTCCAATATCAGCTTCAAATCCCTCATATAAATAAAGGCACTTGTCATTGTTATACTATTGCTACATGAACATATGTACTGTTGCTGAAATGTAAATTTTTTCTTGGGGTGGGGGTGAGGTGGAGTGGGTAAAACTAGTTTTAATCAGGTAATACTTACCTGTCACTACTGTATAGTTTACTCTTTTCTGATGCTGAAAAGCTTCATCTGTTTCCTCCCAAAGAGTGGAAAATTGTTAACAAGACACGGTCCAGAAGTGCATCTTGCATGCCCATGCATGTACAAAAGAATCATCATTTTCATAGACAGTCATTATGCAAGGTCATCTGAGTGGGGTGGGAGAAGGGCATGTGGCAATAGCAACAAGTAAGTATTACATAATAAAATTAGTTTTACCCCCCCCCCATTATATTTTAACAGCAGTAATACATAACTCATTGCTATTGCATGGTTGAAAGCTGAATTTTTCAGTTAGGTAGGTAGGCTGATGTAGTAACAGTGACCAAAAAACAGAAAATGGAAAGCACTCACCATTTAATGGAGAGATACACTTGATGGAATGTTGGTGTCTCTCTCTGGTCCACATGCTGTGTTGCAACTACTGGTCCATGAAAAAAAAATGCCAGCATTCTGTTGTGCTAAAGAGGAGAGGTAGAAGGAGATAGTAGTATCTGATCAGCAAGATGCTTCCTTCATGATGTCCTCAGAGGATGCTTCCTTCATGATGTCCTCAGAGGATGCTTCCTTCATGATGTCCTCAGAGGATGCTTCCTTCATGATGTTCTCAGAGGAAGAATGATTAAAACAGGCTCATGATGCAGCAATGGCCTGAACCTCATGCACTTTTATTTCCATAAAAGAAAGGTCTCCCTATTGCTAAGGGACTGATAAACTATTTTGATGGTAGTGACAATCCAACATGGAGGTCGAAATATCAATAGAGTCCTTAAGAGGAAGGGAAAGATATTTACTACTCTTCATTTTCTCTCTGGAGGCCTTAAGTTAGAAACATAGTGATCTAACAGGGCAAAAAAACCTATCTAGATCATCTCCAGCACAGATTCATTTGAGACTGTGGATCCCTTTAGGTAGCGGAAAGACCAAAGATAGTTGCTTTTATTTTGCCAAATATTCCAGTTGACAAAAGAGAGAAATGGATTCATAATTCCCATTTAAACCAGAGACAGCCAGCAACAATAGACAAGGCAGCATGAAGCTTGTTCTGTCTTGTTACAGATGCCAAGGTGAGTAAAAACACAGTCTTCAATGTGAAATCTCACTCAATGGTTCATAGGGGGTTTTGGTTAGACACCACAAAACAACTTAAATTCCATCTGGGTTTAAAGATTGGGAGAAAAGTCACTGGAGCTCACAATACAAATGAAATCAGCAAAGTGTGAATCCAAATTGATTGCTGTGACCTGAGAGAATTTATGGCACCTCTATAATCCTTGATAGCGGATAACAAAAGTGTTTGTTACAAAATGAAACAAAAGGAAATCAACAAAGAACTCATAGAGGGACAGCAAGGATCAACATGTTTCTTACTCATCAATCACATAAGTTTCTCCACCTGGCATCACAGACCTTGGATGTAGAATCCCTCCTGGCCTGAATGATGTAACTGGCAACTTGGCCTGAACATTTGTTGTGGTGGATATATCACTTGAGATGAGCCTAGTTTCAAGGTGGAGAATGTGAGAGTTGTTAAGTAGGAGGAAGCCTATGTGTTGCAACAGAAGATCCCTCCTCTGAGGTAGGGACCTCAGTTGATCTATAAACAGGTCTAAAAATTTGTTGAACTATGTTCATTGGAGTCACAGTTGGGCAATCAGAATGATATGAGTAGTGGAAGTTGTGACTTTTTATACAACTTTAGTTAGCAATTGGAACAGTGGGAAGGCATATGCAAATGGATGATCCACTCCGAAGTTACATCCACTGTCAATTATCTCTGGTTAAGAACTGGAGAAACATAAAAGGGAAGTATGTTGTTGAGTTTGGTTGCAATCAATTTCACCATAGGTTTTCCATACACTTTGTAAAGGACTTTGTTATGAAACAGTGTAGAGACCATTTCATGATGACTTTGTTATGAAACAGCGTAGAGACCATTCCATGATGACTTTGTTATGGAACAGTGTAGAGACCATTCCATGATGACTGATATGCTACTGGAGGAGACAAATGACACAATGACCCTTACTCTCTCAATGCACCCTTGCAAAGCAAGATATATGGCCTTCATTCCTTGATTATTGTTCAATGATCATGAGGATAAAACCCTCAGATTCTAGCTAAGCACTGCAACCTGAATCTGACACACTGGCAAACAAATATGAGTTGGTGTTGTTCAGGAATCTGTCCCAGTTCATCCACCAACACAAGTGGTGATGAAAATCTGGTCCTAGTGGAATCAGAGCTGACAGATAATCTCTCTGTGGCTTCCACCTGGTCTGACAGAGAAACTGTAGAGAGTACATATAGAGATTTCCAAAGGGATCCACAATGGTGGTCTTGGTTTCTAACAGCAATAGGTAAAGCCAAGCTGACAAAGATGTCTTTGCTCACAGCACCTCTAGAAGTGTCAAGATGCATTCTATCAAGTCCCATGGGACCAGACTAAGTTCTGGTTCATGAGGAAGTTCATCACCATGTAAATAAAGTCCTAAGATGGAATGAGCTCCGACTTCTCAATGTTGGGTAAAAGACCCAAGAGTTACTGCTGACCAGTAACAGAACAGATCCTGATGAAGAGATGATGGAGATCCACTAAAAACTGAATTACCAGTTTGCATTCATAGGATTCTGTCATACATTGCATTCATAAGCAAAACAGGGCATAACTCTACAAATCATGACAATTATGTACAAAGTTTCCATGCAATCCATTGAAAACTGTGATCAGTTGCGTTCACAAGATTCTGTCTTACATGACATCAGGCTCCATCCAAAATAAAATCAGCAAAAACTTTTAAAAAATCCCAGAAGCACACAGATTTCTTGATATGCTCAGTTTCAAATGATGACTGTAATATAGTATGTACTAAGTTTCACACCAATCCAGCTAAAACTCCGACCATAACAATGACCAAGTTTCACAGCGATCCATCAAGAAATGTGACTAGCTGCATTCAAAAGATTTTGTCATACATTTCATTCAGCTGCAAGTCAAAAAGGGCAATAACTCTTTAAAAATGGGTAATAACTCTTTGAAAAACTGAGCAAGCACAGCTGTTTTGTCAATATGAAACTCTTCAGGTGATAAAGACAATATTCATAAAGATTCATGGCAATCTATCAAAAGCCATGATACTAATTGTAGTAATAAGTCTGTCTGCTGGACTGATGGACTGACATTAAGATTCCTATGTACCTACACCTCTGCCAAGGCAGGAGAAGGTATTAGTGAGGCTTATCTAGGGTGAGGTGGATGAACAAACTCAGCAGAGTGATTGCTATGCTGAGCTGCAGCTAAGACAGGCTCAATAAAAATGTCACTTATCTGTGGTATGTATGGTACACTGAAAAAATAATACAAAGAAATTTGCAACCTGACATTTATCAGGTGTTTGAGCTGTACAAATTTTAAGTTTTCTCCTTGCACTAACCAGGGAAATATTCAAAAGAACCAACTGCACAATTTTAAACTTACATTTCTATCCAGGAACTTGAGAATAGGTTGGATGCTGAATTGTGAGCCTTCACTTGCTGGAGTGAGTTTAGTATGGAACTCAAAACTCTCCACAGGGTTGTAGGTGACATAGCGCGAGATTTTGGGGTCAAAAGAAGCCCATTCCTCAGAACCAGGACTGGGCAAAGGGTTAGCAATGGAAGTGGAGAGAATTGTTGTATTCAGCACATCACTGAGGTTTCTTCCACTCTGTATCTCATTCTGTAGGGTGTAGGATATGTTCATCAGCTCCTCATGTGACAGGTCAAGCCCAGGTCCAGTTCCATTGATCTCTGAAAGATGATCCAAATAAACATTCCAATATATTTACAACCAACTCATTAAAAACTTAAAGTTTATTATACAAACTAAAAGGTTGACTTCTAAAGTAATCAAACAACCAAGCAAGTCAGATATAAGAACCAAATAAATCCAAAAATCAACCAGTTACTTATTCATATGCTTCTGATTCTGTTGCAAACTAGGTTCTACAAAGCTGCATGTGAAAGAAAATAAATTAAATGTACAAGTTGACTTTATCAGCTAAGGTTTAAAAACTACAACTTATCTACATGTACAGATCCACATATATATAGATCTACGTATCTATATGTATATCAACAGATCTACGTGTATAGATCTACAATGTACAGAAATCCTTATACAGATCTACATGTACAGAAATCCTTAAACAGCTCTACATGTACAGATCTACAAGTATATGTAAACATGTACAGATCTAGTATAGATCTAGATGTACAGATCCACAAGTATAGATCTACATGTACAAGTATAGATCTACATGTACAGATCGACAAGTATAGATCTACATGTACAGATATACAAGTATAGATCTACATGTACAGATCCACATGTATAGATCTACATGTACAGATATACAAGTATAGATCTACATGTGCAGATACACAAGTATAGATCTACATGTACAGATATACAAGTATAGATCTACATGTACAGATATACAAGTATAGATCTACATGTACAGGTCCACAAGTATAGATCTACATGTACAAGTATAGATTTACATGTACAGATCTACATTGTAATGATCTACATGTACAGATATACAAGTATAGATCTACATGTACAGATATACAAGTATAGATCTACATGTACAGATCCACAAGTATAGATCTACATGTACAGGTCCACAAGTATAGATCTACATGTACAAGTATAGATCTACATGTACGGATCGACAAGTATAGGTCTACATGTACGGATCGACAAGTATAGATCTACATGTACGGATCAACACTGTACAGATCAACATGCATAGATTTCAATGTACATATCTACAGATATAGATCTAAATGTATGTATCTACATGCATGTAGGATTTCACATTTGTCAAGTACTTTCCAATCATCACCAATGCTAATGTAGGTCTATGAATACCATGCTCCAAGAAGATAACCGTGACAAAAAATGGCAAATTAACATTCTTCATCCAGACAGCTCCATGAAGCTTTCATGCCTGAAATGTAGGTCTCAGTTAACAATGTGCATGGAAAACACCAAGTACTTAAAAATAGTATAAGGACCAGGAAAACTCGAAGATTACCAGATGGGGGTAGATTTCCAATTTCCACTTCAATTGTCGTTTCATCACCCACAGAAGTTGCTCTCTTACGACGCCCAGAACTTGACTGTTCATTGATGATGTTTACAATTCGGATTTTGGAGTATGGAATGCTAAGGAATGCTGCCAGGTTCTGTACTAGATTTTCGCCAAAGAAGTCATCTACTGTCATCATTGGTAATCCAAATGCCACCATAATGACCTCATATGTCTTGATTTCCACTGCCCTAGGACCCTTTATGATGAAGCAAATTATTCCTGTTTTCATGTTGATGTAGTTTGTGCCAGATGCATCGGTGTTGACATTAGGCATATATTGGCCTTCATAAGTCTCTCTTTTCAAGATCATGGCTCCTGTAGGAGTGTATGCAGCATTTTTAGGCAGGACATATGTCCCATTAAGATAGACATCAAGTCGGTTGGGCTGGCTGTAGTATACACATACACGCACTGCCTGTGACTCAGAAGCGCCCAGCATGAGGTATCGGGAATGCTGAGGAGACATGCTGGTGAAGAATACATCAAAGGTATTCCCTGTAATAGATATCAGTGAACAAATAAAGGTCTACACAAACTAATTTAGTTAAAACATGTGGTCAAAAACTTGTTGCATAAAACTCCATTTCACCAAAAAGTCTAAAATTGTTGGATGGTACATCAGCATACTGATGCATTATGCGATGGCAGATATGGGTCTGTGCAGTTTGCAGTTGAACTCCACTTATAAGCAAGCATATACCGTAATAATTGGTAGGTACTTTTTTCAGCATAGTCTTCAAACTTTTTTACTTAAAAAAAATGGGTGTAAGTTGCAAAATGTGATTTTGTAAATAAATTTACTTCAGAAACAGTTCATCTTTGTTTATTTTACTTCAGATTGATATTGTGTAACCTCTTTTCCAATGCAAGTAAAACTTTTATTATCACATTGGGTATTCTTGAATTGTCTGCTGTCATTTTTGTATGCAATATTTTTACAGCAGTGAAATTTGCATTGAATCTGATAGCTTTCGCAAACCTGTGTTTTCTACTCAACTATGGCATGTACAAGTTTGTTGTCTGTCCATGCAAGCTTGCATAAGCTTGTACATTACAATATTTAGGACTGGGCAAGCTTGCAGCAGTTTATCTCAAGCTTACAAAAGACTACAATATTTCTTGAATGTGGTTTGTGCAAGCTTGCCATACAGAACCACACAAGCTTGCATAAAGAACCAAACAAAGTTGTCATTGTATTCAATGCAGACTTGCACAAGCTTTCTGGAAGGTTCCAAATACTAGCTTGCATGGTAACATTTTGTACAAGGTTGTCACATGCTTGCTTGATGAGCTTGTGATTTCAATTTTGGTGCTAACCACTGAGCCAACAGAGTTCCTGTCTTCATTAGTTGCCTCTTACAATTTATAGGATGGCAAAGATCTGCCTGCTAAACATAAATCCGACAATATACATGTCCCCATGGATTGTAGCTGATGTAATGAATTCTCAATGTTAGTATAACATATGACCACAGTAAGTCCAGGCCCCATATTCTCAAAACGTTTTAAGGAAGAAATTCAAGCTCAATAGCAAAAACGCCAAAGTGACAATTTTGGAGTACATCTATGTAATTTATCATTAGCATTCTAGGAAATGTCTGAGTGATAATTTTGGATAACATCTATGTAATTTACCATTAACATTATAGGAACAGGTCTGAGTGACAATCTTGGATAACATCTATGTAATTTAACATTAGCATTCTAGAGAAATGTCTGAGTGATAATCTTGGATAACATCTATGTAATTTACCATTAGCATTATATGAACAGGTCTGAGTGATAATCTTGGAGTACATCTATGTAACTTAACATCATCATTCTCAGAAACATTCTGAGTGAAAATTCTGGAGTACATCAACGTAATTTAACATCATCATTCTAGGAACAGACCTGAGTGATAATCTTGGAGCACATCAATGTAACTTACCATTAGCATTCAAGGAAAAGGTCCAAACAATAATCTTAGAGCACATCTATGTAATTCACCATTAGCATTTTAGAATTATAAGAAAAAAACGAGAGTTAGGAAGATCCTCACAAATTCAATGCTTTTAACTTAACAGTATTTTGTAGGATAATGCATACTTTTTACACCTATTCTTATTTTCATGAGAGTGTACGCATACGAGGATCAAGGCACTAAAACCACCTACACCCATCACATTTACTCCTTGTAAGATATTAAAGGCATTGAACTGTAACTACAGTTTACTTGCCTTATTTAAAATATAAATTAATGCTTACAAACCTCAGAAGTCTTGTTCTTTGATTGCTTATGTTAACAACCTGATTTTGTTTCACATCAGCATTTAATATTTGTTCTATGACTGAACCAGAAATACATGATACTGGTAACTTGTTCATCTACTCTGCCATAGATAGTTTCAAGCTGTGCAAAATACCACCTAATGATAAATTGATACATATTGTGGCACTAAAATATAATTTACCCGCCATTCATGTTTATCCCATACAAACCATATAACTAAAACTGTTAAACTCGAGCAACCATTATACCTCACTATTGCAAACGAATCCCCTCACACACTTCTCAATATCTTTCTAACCACCCATTCTAACCAAACCCTCGCACACCCAAACCCCAGACCCAGCAATCATCCCCAACCCCCACACAGTGACCAGAGAAAAATAATACAAATTCCTTCAATATCTAATGATACTTTCTGCAATGACTGTATTTATAAAGTTTAAGCAGAAAATATTTTAAAATGTCATTGACACTGTTGTTCACTGGACTTTCGAGCCCCACCCAAGGATCCCAGAAGCATGAGTCAAAGGTGACACCAATATGCAGAAGTAGTCATGATATGGAAAATACATCAACAAAGTTTCATTAATTTCCAGCCAGAGGTTTAGGAGGAGATGTAGTTGTGGTAACTGATCAGTGGACAGAGGTAATTCATTGGATAATGAACAAATATATCAGATAAGTTTTATTTTATAAATCAAAAAATATATATTTATCCACATATCATCCACTTAGTTATAAGCAGCATAGATAGGGAGACAACAAACAGCATTGATAAGTAGTCAAACACAGAGCAAAGACTGGGCGACTCCCAGAAAACAGCACAGAAAGTCAAACAAACAGCACTGATAAGTAGTCAAACACAGAGCAAAGACTTGGCGACTCCCAGAAAACAACACAGAAAGTCAAACAAACAGGATAGACAGAAAACTGAGCAAGCAGCACTGACCAGATGTCAAACAAGCAGCACAGACAGGGAGTAAAAGGAACAGCATAGACTGTGAGTCAAACAAACAGCACAGAAAGAAAGTCAATCAATCAGTCTAGATTCATATCAACCAGCACAATATTTGATACAGATAAGGGTCCACACTATATGCAGTTGGGCCTATCTTACACATGAACCAAATTTGCCAATCCTCACATTTACAGCATGAAGTGAGACTTAGATACAGAGAAATATAAATAAGGCTTGTATATACATACAGTAAAATCAATTAGCAATGAAATTGGATAAAACAAAATGTCAGATACTAAGGTACATTGCAAGGTTCCTTGTGGTGTTTTTCTTATAATATTTTACTTCAGTTATAACAAAATTTGGATACTACAAAACAATTTCTTAGGTCTCTTATGCTCATGATGCCATAAGTTTAACTCAAATATTGTACACCTGGAATTTGTTGGGGAATTTCATATAGTTTGGTTTCCACCAAAACCAGTATAGCGTGAATTCAAAACTGTCACAAAATATAATACTGTAACAAACATATGCCATTAACCATCTCTGGGCTGCAAATTTCATACTGTAATTGAAAACATTTTACATTACTTCAGTGCTAAAATAAGCTTATGCAATAATTTCCATATCAAAATGAGAATATCTACCTGCAGCAACAACAGCCTGGAAAGTAGATAGCCTCTTCTGACAGGTATATCCTGCACACCATCCATGGTCCTGGGGGCCATTTATTAGGTCAATGTAGCCATCACCATAGTGGGCCACAACTGCAACTGGAGACAGCCGACGTGTTTCGGTGTCAGCATCCATACTCTCAATGGTAAGCACCAAATAATCCAACCCCTGACAAAGCCAGGCCTGCCAGCTGGTACTAAGCGTGCAGTTCTCATTCCGAATTATGCCTGAAAGAATTTGGTGCAGATATACAGTAATCTATATTACAGACAGATAACATAAAAGGACTAAAACAAATTTATATTTTACACTGTTTTGCTTAAGACAGTATTAAAAAATATTGCTCTTTTCATTCACAAATTTCTTGTTGCTACTTGTTCACCAAACACAATCTTAAAGCATCAGAAAACTGTATGTCAGCATAAAGACTTGCTATTAATACCAATATTGTATCTATGATTGTACCTCTCTTTGTAGCAATACTGTTGACATCGAGCCTGGCCCCAGTCACAAGGTCAGTCAGGAGCTCTTTTGGAATCCTATAGTCACCCAACCCTCTTACTGGGTTTACATCCCATTCAAACTCAGACTGAGAGATGATGGATGCCTGCTTGCCAAGGAAACTTCCATCCAAGTCAGTCATAACTGTCTTCTTCTTGGCATCACAGTCCATGTCAACACAGTCAGCTGGATTGATCTTGCTAAAAAGACAAAATACTAGGGCATTTATATATATACATACACATATACACACACACATATTTTTATAGCTTTATTTTGCTCTGCACTATATAGCTAGCATTGTGCTGATGTGCCATTAAACCATGTACATACATACATACATACATACATACATACATACATGCATACATGTTACCTACAGAAATCTCAACACATAAAAACATCAGACATACACAATATTAGGCCTGTGAATGAAGACCTTTCGAGCATCATCAACAGACACCAAAGAAGCCCTTTCTATTGTCAGAGGATGGTTACCATCATCACTTCCTTCATTGGTAGCAATGGCAAAGTCTGTCTGGGTTGAGCAGGAGGTTTGGAAATGTGCAAATGTCACATCTGAAAATGAAATTTCAACATTAAGATTTTAATAGATTCTATCCTACAATTTGGACAATACAATTACAGTAAAGCATTAGATATCTGACCCCATATTATCAGAATTACATAGCTGATTACCTGAGCTGTTTTAATATCCAAGCCATATCAGTGTCAAGTCATTTTTTGAAAAAAAAGCAACACAGAGTAAGCATGATGTTGTCAATTAATGTAATTGGTGTCAACTCAATCAAGTTTTTTTTTTTTAAAATATATTTTTTATGTGTAAGTGAAATGTTAAAGTTATGCGCGAACCCTGAAGACTATCAAAAGGGCAAAAAGTATTCCATGGAATCCTAATGTTTTATGAATTTTTGGTTATACTGTACGTATCTGTTCTGAGACATGCAGACCACTCTGGATTTCTCTGAGATAATTAACTTTTTCTCAAATGCATCAAATTCATAAATTCATGTGTCATTTATAATTGGCATTTTCATTTATCTCAATGTTAAATTCACATGTCAGCACAAAAATGTTATATGTAATTTTTTCTATATCTTCTAGGGAGGCTAGATACATATGTAACTAGGTCAAACTTGGTAAAGAAAAACTATTAATATTATGATGAAGAAACAAAAAAATTTAAGATCAGAAATGGCAAATATTTAAGTCAATTATCTCTATCCAAGAATATTTAATCTTAGGAAAATAAACTCTGCTAACTCCTGAATCCAGCCTTCCCAAAAGATGAAAATTTGTCTTTTCTGTCTATATACCATATAAACAAAAGGAAGAAATTCTTGCCCATTACCTCCCTTTGACCACTGCTAGGTGGTGCCAGTTTTAAACTGAGAGATACATCAACTCAGGATGCTTGCATTAGCAGGGAGGAAATCACAATTTGCAAAGAAAAATTTACTTTCTCTTTTGAATATAATCCCCCTATCACATTAACAGTATGAGAAAAGGTAAAAAGAGGAAATGCTGAGCATACTATCTCTACCACTGACATCCTTCAACGGAAGAATGGCTGTATTTCCTATATGAAGGCAAGCCCACTCTCCAAACATGAGATAAACACAACCTAGGATCACATGACCTCAAAACTATGTCATAGCTATAAACTAAATTGGATCTTGTAGTCATCTGGGAAGCAGCCACTAAGCTCACCAGATTCAAATCTTGTCTCTGCCATAGCTAATGCCAGAAATAAAGATTCAAGAAGGTGGACTGTACATGCCAATCTATAGCTTATATGATGTCTTGGATAGGTAAGAGTTTCTTCCCCTTTGTCTCTTTGTAATTAAATGTATATGGTTTGTAAACAGAAAAGACAAATTTTCAGGAGGATAGCTCAGTTTATTTTCCTAATGTATTGACATGAACATTCAGAAGGATTGAATTTTGGGTTTTATTCTTGGGGCAAGGAAAATCCCAGGAATTAAATTCACCATTAAGAAGAGTATTGCTGATTGGGCAATGAAGAAAATTGTGTGACTACATATTTCCCATGATTTTTTTTATAAATCTGTCTGCACATGAATGTTGTGTACAACCCCATAAATAATTTAAACAACTAGGCTTAGCACTGGATAGTTTCTGCTCAGGCAGAATCAAACATTTGCTATGATTATCCAGCTACTGATTGTACCTGAAAACACAAAAAAATATGTTTTAAATTAGAATTGATAAACAAAGACTTACTTGAAACATGCATGCTGCCACCTGAAAACACAAAAAAATATGTTTTATATTAGAACTGATCAACAAAGACTTACTTGAAACATGCATGCTGCCACCAATAGCCTGATAGGCCATAATGTTGGCAAATGGTTTTTCAGGAGCCTTGTTAAAACCTGCAGTAAATGTGGTCCAAACAAGTCCCACCATCCCACCATTGATCGTCACAGGACGACTCTTTGAACTTAGCTCAATGTTAGTGTCTCCACTTGGCAAGACATCTCTAGAACAGTCAAATGAAGAGGTTCTACCCACAAAGACTGTGTCTGACACATATGCAAATTTATCATCATATTGATGATCCAGTGAACTTGGTCCTATAACCATGGAAAAGACATTCACACCATTCTCAATTACCACATTGTCAGTCAACTTCGTGCTTGGGTCATTATTGTAATACAATCCATAATCATGGTTTTTCCAGAGAGTAAAATTTGCCAGCCTTATACAACTGTAGACATCTGCATCCAAAGGAAACAAACTTGTTCCCACCAGACAACTGTGACCAATATTGTTGATATATTTTCCAGTGTTACCATCATCACATTCTGTTCCAGGCACATGGTAACAAACCCTCTCTGATGCAGCCACTGCATTGTCTAACAATGTAAGACCTGTAGCTTCCAAGCCCTGGGCAAAGGCTTCAATTGCTGCCTCATATTTTATATTGAATTCTTCACGACGATCCTGATAACCTCCAGTCCAAATGTTCAACACAGCCAGATTACCACGGATAGTTGTGTTCACAGATGCTGTCCAAATTGCTGTAATGAATGAAAAAGAATTTGTCTTGAAAACTATGACAAAAATGACATTCACAAAAAAAGAATTTGCAACTACCTAATGACCCCAAAGAACTGAACAGATCCTCCTGAAGTCTGACAAGTCTGACATTTTGAAAAGTCATTTGTAACCAATCTGAAATTAGCACACACACACACACACACACACACACACACACACACACACACACAAACACAACCTTGTGAAAACCTGTGTTACATATTCATAAAAAAGTAATGTTTCAAAGATATAAAGTTCTTCCCAATATATGCAATTGACAACTATCATAAAATGATTTTTTTTTCAAATTATGTTTCTCTTAAATAATTTCCACATCATATTAATATCAGGAAATTATCCTCTGCTACCTCCAAATCAAGCCCACCTTGAAAGACAAGATGTCATTCCATCTATATATCACACAAAGGAAAGGAACTCATAGACTAACACCCCTCCCTTGTTCCTGCTAGGTGGCCACCCATATCTCTGATGTTTATCAGTTTGAGATTAAGTGAAACGTGTATCAGAATGCTCACATTTGCAGGGAATGATGGGAGGGATTGTTAGTAATGTTGTCGAGTAAGTATTTTCGGGAAAAATATTATTGATCTAAAAATGTTCATTTTCTCTATCAAATACAATCAGGTAAGCATCAGGAGAATAGGTACAAGTAGGAGAAAATGCTGTTCCCCTACCCATATCACCATGTACGAGCACATTGATGGCTCAAATGAAAGTGTGAAACTGCTAAATATAAAGTTAGCATAACTAAAGATTAGGCATTATACACATGTGATGGCAGTCTCTGTGGGACCCTGCACATGACTATTGCAATACATTAAAAAGTTTCCTGGTCAAATCCAGCAAAAGTCGTAAGGTCATGCTAAGAGCTAGAGCTTTACTGTCATGAACAAAATGTGACAACTATCTAGGTAGCTACCAGTTTCACCAAAATATTCAGCTCACTCCTTTGCAAAGCCATGTCACAAAAATAACAGCTGGAGAAAGTAAACTGTACATGCCAGCTAAATGAATCCACTGTGTCTCTAATTTAGACATTATGTTTGAAGACCAGGCTAAGCAGAAATACTTTTATGAACAGAAATCTTCATTTTTCATACTCGATACAGTATGAGTTCTGAGTACAATAAGCAAACAAATTTCTCAGCCAAACAGCGAGCACTTATAGGGTTATGCTTTGCTTTCCTGTCTAAAATCAAACTACATACATTGTCTAACATAATCTGAACCATCTTTCTTTGGATGTGTTGTGCCCAAACATGGGAGGTGCAGAGAGTGGCCTTAATTTCCAGGAGATTGATATGAGGAGCCTTCTCTTGCAGTGCTCACTTGCCATTGACCATCACAAAACCCAGTAACAAGTGTTCCACCCAACCTGATAAAATGGCATCTGAACATATTGTGATTTCCAGTTGAGTGGTTTCTAAAGGTTTTACCACTAAAAATAGGAAGTGTATAATTTGGATCAAGATCATAATCTGGTGATTGCAATGACCCCAGGTTGGGTGTCGCTGTATCAGATGGGCCATTGCAATGACCCCATGTTGGGTGTCGCTGTATCGGATGGGCAATCATAATGACCCCAGTTTGCGTGTCACCATATTGGATGGCCATCTGTAAAGAGCACATATAAATCCAGCTGAGATATAGCAGGTTCACCAATGCACTGAGCAACTGGAGTTGAAGAAATTCCCTCACTAAAATGAACATCACTGCAGACTCCTCCAATGCATGAACAATATTGTTGATGCATTTGGGGGGGAAGACAAACTAGGTTATTATAAGTTAGAAACTTCATACCAAGATGAACAAAATATTGAGAAGGGATAAGATCCCACTTCACATTGGCCATCCACCCTAAACTGTTTGTTGTTTTTGTGGCTTTTAACAGCACTTTTAACACAATATTGGCTATATCAAGCCAAGGAAATGGGAGCTAAGTGCTTCTAGCAAAAATACGCAAATAAGCCAACTAAGGTTTGCTTTGGGGTATCACACCTGCAATCTTTTCATTACAAGTTTTTCAACTAAACTACCATTATTGCTCCATAAATTGCAAATGAGGTAGTGAAAATTGTTCATATTATGAATCAGAACCGAACTTACCTAATTTTTTTTATAGTATATCACCCAGGTACACCACTGTTACTGTGGACAAGGAGGTCTTATGGAGTCTTTGTGATGGACTGAGACTGAGTTTGCGACCTAATGGAAGGGCACAGAATTGGCACACTACCCCATGGAAGCAGAAATGATGGTATTTTCATGGTACCATGTTAATAGGTATATGGAAATAATACACATCTGCCAGGTTGAGAATTATCAACTTATTCATCGTGTCACATAGATGGATGGACCTTGCCGTCTCTTGAACTCTAGAGCAATCATAAAACTGATTGAGTCTGCTCCATGATAGGTCTAAATTTTCTTTTGGTTTATTTTATTAGAAAATGTTGGAATATAAACCCAGGGAGTTAGGTTTGTGGGCTATCTACAACACTTCTGTTATGAGCTAAATCTGTTTCCTTATATCCAACATCCATCTTCCTGGGATTGCTTAAGATCTCAATCACAAAAAGGTAGGACAAAAAGTGGAGAGGTCTGGATGAATGAGATCTGGAACCTCTTTAAAATGACTTCATTGGCCTAATCATTTATTGGAAGCAGATTCATCCAAGTCTGGTAACAGAAGGGTTTGGTGCCCACATGAAGGTTGCCAGTAGGTTCATCCAAGTCTGGTAACAGAAGGAGTCTGGTGTTCATATGAAAGGTTGCCATCCAAATCTGGTAACAGAAGGAGCCTGGTGCACACATGAGGGTTGCCATCCAAGTCTGGTAACAGAAGGAGTCCGGTGTCCACATGAAGGTTGCCTGTAGGTTCATTTAGGAGGGATGACAATTGATTGACAGTTGATTGCAGACTTTGGTCAAAGGTTTCTTCTCCCTTATTCCTGACTTTTATGCAGAAGTTAGAAGCGTAAGGCTGCCTATAACTTGCCTGGCAATCAAAAGGCTGCCATTGTTGCAAAGAATTACCCCTGTGGTCTTTCTGTCAACAATTATCCCTTCTTTGATACACCTTCTTCATATATAGTCAGGGGTTTGTATGGAAAGTTGAAGGGGCAACTCCTGTGCCCCGTGCTGTCTCACCTCCTCAGTTTGACACCAAAACACACGGAGGGAACAAAAGGAGAGGGAATGCAGGGTCCGGATGACTGGAACATTTAGTTGGCAGCTGAGATGGCATATGACAAATTAAATGTATCATGTGGGCTGGTCTGCCTGGCAAAGCCAGAGGGTAATACTGCATGCCCAGCTACAATGTTCCTAAGTCCATGCATGTGCATGGATAAGGTTATATGCCCAGTGGCCTGCCACAATAGGTTAAAAATGGTCCTAGTTTCATTGAACTAACTCTAGATGACAAAACTTGCCAAAATATGTATACACAATGTGATTCCACAATAGCTTGGGTGGAATCTCTGGGCACACCTTAAACTGGATCTGAAGTCATTGTCACCATAGGTGCTAATTTAGGTACCCTCATTGAAGGTTGGGGTGGCATCTCAAATCCCAACTAAAAAATTGTTGGACAAATTCAAAATCTGGATGAATGCTTCAAGCTATGTGCTTCATATTGAGAAGATATAGAACTTGTACTTGTTTGCAACCCTTCAAATGCCTTTCAAGATGCTGGATGGGCAAAATTCATGTGGTTTAGTAACAGAATGCAAACACAAAACATATAAACAAATTAACAAACACTCACTCTAACAAGTCTACATGTCTAACTTTTGCTGAATGATCATCAAAGTCCACAAATTTGGCAATGTGCATGAGGATGTGATGAGTGATGTATTACATCACTCTCATATTCTTCTTTTTAAATTTGTAAAGCATTTGCTTTGTTCTTTTTCTGACCTAACAACTTTTAAAGTTTAAAAAGATATCTCCTCTAACATTTTTCAGTCTTATATCATCTAGGAGTCATATTGATAAAGCCTGTTTTGCTTAACATCTAGCACCATTTTGTTATGTAAAGACTGGTCTCTTACCTAACTGTATATTCAACATATAATGAATCCTTGAGGACAGCTTTCAAATTGAAGAAACCCATCTGTTTTCTTGAAAATGTTTCCTATACAATTGTTATAAATTGAAAATAAGCAAAGTACACGTAGGTCTAAGATGGACAAATGTGTAACTCATCAGTCTTTCATTAGAATATTCTCAAATTTATATGATGAGTGTGATTAAAGGTATGACAATAAAAATGACAGACACAAATCTTTATTGCTTTTATGTTACGTATTAAAAAAGTGTAATCCATACACAGGCAAGCATACAACATAATTAGGTGAAAAGAAGCATCATGACTATGCCAAAAGCATAATGGTCATAAGAACACAAAAAAATAAATGTTGGATGGCCAAAACTATTATAAATTGCACTGGATTCTTTGGTGGCACTGTTCTCAGTTGCAAGCAAAGTTTAACCTAGTAAACATCCTGGATGTCACTGGCCACCTAACAATAATATGGAGCAGTTCATCTGTCAGAGTTACTTCCCTCTGTATGATAATCTAGATGAAAAAACATTTTGGGTTCTTTTTTTCTCTTTCTTTCAGGGAGGTCTGGGTTCAAAGATAACAAAGAGTAAGTTCCTAATGTTAATGTGATCAGGTAATATATTTGACAGAAAAAAGCAAAGATGACTTAATGAAACAAGTATGAAAAAAATAAAGTATTTCTCATTATTTTATAAGAAAATTTCCTATGTTCACCTTCAAAACAGAAGAAACAGAGTTTCACTTATCTACAACAATAAGAATTGCATAATTAATCCTGAAAACAATTTTAAGAATTTTATGAAGCAAAGGCGAATTTTCCCATACCAACATAAATAAATCTGTGCACAATCTAAGACATTTTCAACAATGGTAAAAATCTTCTTAAATATAGTTGTTTGTACACTTGAAATAAAAATAACAATGAAACAAACTTACCATGTTTCACAGTATGATGTATGACATTATTCTCTATAATCATCCCATGGGCTCCAAAAAGCCCTATTGCGGGACTGAAGCCATCATGGAATGCACACCCTTTCACATAGGATGGTTTGATACTGGATACTGCTCCAGTATCAGAATATGTAATGGAGAATCGGGCATCATAGAATTCGTAGTAGCCTTCCTGTCCTGAGTTGACAAATTCGATATTAGACAGTCGAGCATAACCTGCAACAAATGAAGCAATGGTAATTTATAATCATATCTATTTTTCATTATTATTATTATTATTATTATTATTAATTATTATTGTTATTATTAGTGGCTATTTGGACAAGCTAGAAAACTTTGTGTGTGCATTTAACAATGCAGGTGGTGTCTAATGGTGACCTTTAGGATGGAAGAAACCAACAGCAAAAGCAAACATGGCTGTGGCTATCAGGATGAGACTGGAAATGGTGATACTGACTTGGTGGAGAACTTGCTGAATTATTTTGAAAGGTGGGTAGGAATAAAAGTCAAGATGATCCCACTTTAGACTGAAGGAATCCACTACCAAA
Organism: Megalonaias nervosa; assembly: GCA_016617855.1. Classification (NCBI taxonomy): domain Eukaryota; kingdom Metazoa; phylum Mollusca; class Bivalvia; order Unionida; family Unionidae; genus Megalonaias; species Megalonaias nervosa. The sequence continues at coordinate 131,874 of JAECUM010000869.1, forward strand.
GCTCTCTGACCTGGCACTGGAGAGACAAAAAGGGGTGAGCATATTGTTCATTCTCATACTGAACAAATCCACTAATGGTCTCTGCCCAAGTTGAAAAAATGCCTCTGCTACCAAGTGGTGTAGAGACCATTCATGAGGACCAGATGGCCCCATCTGGTCAGGCTGTCCGCCAAAATATTCCTTTTGTCTGGAATATGGCAGACTCTGCGAGTTAGCTCTTCTGAGACTGCCCATTGAAGGAGGTTCCAGACTTTCATGTTAAGAGAAGAAATATGTAACTCCCTAATTCCTGAGGTAACTTACTAACTGAAGTATTGTTCTAGGCGACCATAATACAATGACACCATAATGTCTGAAAAGCAAGAAAAACTTCCTGCATTTTTAGGTTGTTTACATTACAGGTCACTTCTTCCCAACATAAAAGTTCCTAAAGAACCTCACCTCTGGCTTTCGGTGAGTGCCCCATCCTGAATATGATGTATCCATATACAGAGAGGATGTGACTCAAAGCAGTGAATCAGGACTCCAGTCAGGAACTGATCCCAGTCTAGCCACCAACTCAGGTTGTGAAGAAAAAAAACCCAACAGATCCCAGAGGAATCCAACCAAACAGCAGGTCCTTATGCACTTTTCACTTTCCTAAAAGCAGGAACTGGAGTAGGTGCAAGTATCCCTACATGAACTAGATCCACAGCCATATTCAGAGTTCCTAGGAATGAGAGATAAACATGAATAAATAATGAAGTCTTGGTCATATGGCCCAAAATAAGGGTCAGAATCTAGCACTCCTGTCTGGTGTCAAGATAGAGTGATGCCAGAATCCCACCTTTAAAGTGGAACAGACCCACATATAGTCTGTAATACCCAATCAAACCTCTGAAAAGAGGGTTCGTCAAGTGCCTTCTAGAGTGACGTGAGATACAGGACAGGATGCAACTCGTTACAACTGACCAACTCACACCTAAGAAGTCCTACTTAGAGAAGTCTGAAAACTTCTTTACTTGTCCTCTTCAACCAACTCATTTAGTGAAAGATGCTGAAGTGCCACTAAATTCATGAGGCTGAAAAAGGCAGCCAAAAAGTGACCCTCATGGGAGGTGATCCATACTAGGGTTTGAGTCTTAAGCTCCAAGGCCTCCAAGGTCTTTACCAGGAGATGAGCCCAGGTCCCAGCCAAAGTCTAGGGTGGAGGCTTAGACATCCAACCAAGAAAAAAGAACCCAACTGCTCTGCCACAATTGGAAAACTTCCTGAACCACAGCCGAGTGTTCATGCAGCAGAAGAACTGAATGTGAGAGACCCCGAAAGCCTCTCTAGACTGGACAGAATCTTAGTGTTATCAGCCCCAGAAGGCTTTGGGCACAACTCTGGGAAAGGAGGCAAATTTATTTACCACCTTATTAAACATCTAGACCTCCTGGTCCTCCAAAACCTGAACCAAAAGGTGGGAACGAACAGTGGACCCTGCTGCAGTCAGCTCTTCTGGGAACTCATCTGAGTCCAGCAGAATGGAAAAGTCATCTTTGTACAGAACCAGATCCCAAGGTGGGGCAGGACTAACCTCCCTGGCATACCTATCCATAGGGGTAGACATCACATTAGGGCCTGCATCATCCTGTAAGTGTCCATGGGGGAAGGGGGTGATGGGACTAACCCTACTAGATGTCCTACTTGACAAAAAGATATGCTGACTCCTTTTTGACCTTCTTGGAGTAAGGAGGTAGCCTGCCTCCTTTCTGTTGGACAAGGCGACAGATGACTGAATAGATCCATGGCCTGTCACTATCGTACCATACCTTGAAACCAAGACAGGGACAACCACAATGCCAAAAGGGAAGGGGGAGACTAATTACCAGGTAATGGGGGTCTCTGAATCCAATAGGGATTAAATGTGAACATAGGAAAGGGTGGGATGCTGATCTGATACCCTTCTCCAGATGGACATTGAAAACCCAACTTCCTATCCCCACTGGTGTTCGGCAGTAACAAGAAATGGTGGGGTATCAACCCAATCTCAGTCCTCAGATAGATTCATAAAGCCTGGTATTCAGCTGCTTGACAGGTGTGGTCCAATGACTGGTAATCAGTGACAAGCACTTGAAACCCAGTAGTTGACCAGAGCCTGGCTACTGGTCAAAGACCAGTCTGGCAATGAAGATCTGACAGATGAGCATGCCATATCAAAATAATTGCTCTTCCCTGCTGGAGGAGGGAATATTTAGCTAAAACTGTGAATCTGGCATCCTGGAAAAGGTAATGCAATAGTAGCTGCAAATGTATTTACTCCTATTAAGAGCTGTAATATTAATTATCTTGTAGTCACTTGTGTTTAATGTGTACAATAAATAAGCCTCCACACACCCCACCAGTTTAACTGTCAAGTCTTAAATATATGACTAAATGCATACTCAACTGCAAACGGTGTACACCAAGATCTGCCAGTACATAATGTACTGAGAGATCTGGATCTCTGCTGTTCATGCAATCAGTGTACTCTATGAGTTTTGTGAGCATCATGTAAATGCAGAATTGGGTCCTTGCAGTTCTTTCAAACAGTGTACACTCTTGTCTTTGAAAGCATCATACAATGGCAGATCAGGTTATACAATGTTCACACTTGGATGCATTTTATAAATGGCTAAATATAAAAAAAAGACAACTCACTTCCTGGGTTAGGTAGCAATAACACAATCTGGGATACCAACCATTACTGACATCAGGGATGGCACTGGCTTGAAAAAAGTTGTCACCAAAAAAATTGCCAACCTCAATATTTTGTCACCAATTTTTAAAATATGTCACCATTTTCATAATACAGTACTATCTGTTTATCTCAGCATCCTAGGGACCAAGGCAATATTGTCAACAAAAGCGGATGTTTAAATTAGGGAGAAGCAGAAAATAAATTGAAATTATGCATACAAGTGAAATTTTAAGAGATGACCTGTCGTCAGTGACTAGGATTTACACAGAGAAAAAAAATGGAACTCTGATTAAATGAAAACAACTAGTCTGAAATACACTTGTATATTGACAACTTACATTTGTGTAGTACACTCCATAATATGTTAAATAATATACAAGCATATGAAAAATCCATGAATTTGAGTATCTGATCGTATGTTAGAAAATTCATGCATCAGTCAAATCCCATTAGTAAACACAAATCATATATATAAAAAATGGTAGTCCTCAATTGATCTACATCCCATTATCAATGTACACATTTCCTGAAATAATTCGCTCTGATATTTATTATCCTAGTAGCATGTGTCTGTATAGTTGTTAATTAAAAAGTTTCACATTCTTGTGAGATGTCCTACCTTCATTTAACTCGACTGCCAGATATCTATTGTTTCAAAATATTGATAATTTAATCTGGGGTTCAAACCACCAATGGTAGCGATCATAAGCATGAACTTTTTTGTTGCAAACAGGAAACTTTCAAGGCACAATAAATATGTTCCAATCACTATCAAAAATGTAACAAAGCTTTTATTTAAATTTGTTGCCGACTTTCTTTGATCAAAGGTCTTCGGCTTTGACAGAAACAGAATATTTTGTTTCATTTGCTTAGTATAAACAGAACAATTGATGCTTCGAGGTAATCAGTTTTCTTTTAAGTTCAGCAAAACTACTTTTTCTGGTACATTTTTCAAAAAGGAAAACAAATGCCATCATCTGGCCGATTGTAGTCATTCTTGTTCACGATTTCAGAGGTGGTCAATTGTAGCTAGTCAGGTAGCATGACTATTTGGGTTATATTACAGCACAGAGTACTAAGGCCAGATATTAGCAGCAAATTATGATATAACAATGCCATGTTAGGATGGTGTGTCAATATGAACAAAGGATTTGTTTATGTAACAATAGAATCTGGTGCAATTTTACATCCAAGTTTGCAGCTTCCTGTCATGGTGCCTTTGAATTTCTCAACTCCAAACCAAAGACTTTATATACAGTTTTTAACACCCAAAATTGTTGTTGCCAAAAAGATCGCCAGATGGTAATTTTTTTTGCCAATAAGGAAAACAAATCGCAATTTGTGACACTGGCGATCCATAAACATGAAACAGAAATGCCAGCTTTAAAAATCTGAATCTAAGCATAACAAGAGGAATAATTCAAACTTTTATCTAACAAATTATTTTCAGCATTAAATTGTTACTGATTTAAAGTGGGTTTTGACTTAAGTGTGGTTCTTACAGTCATCTTTACATCCACATGACACATACCATTATTGATTACAATTACTGCAGGTCTAATTACAAATGACAGTTCTGGGTCAATGCTTTATGCAGCTGGATGCTGGTTATAATCTCAGAAATAAAATTAGTTATAAAAGTCTCAATTACCAGTAAAGGCCAATCCATTTTCACTTCTGGTTGATACAATAATCCTGGCTCCAAATGATTCGGCATCCATATTGACGTAATTCTTCCCAATAACTTTAACATTCCTTGTCAGCAGGCCAACTTCCGCTCTCATTTCAATGATTTTTCCAGATGGCAGCATTTCAGAGAAAGCTATAATTTACAAAATGATGACCATAAAACACTGCACAACACATATTATTAAAATGAAGCATATTATGACATTTTCATCAAAATTGTAACTTCAAATGCCTCCAACTGTAATATGACTATGTATTTTAACTGGACGTCTCAAACAAGCTTAGATTAAAAACTGCTGAAAGAAAACAATACCTCCAGCATTTGACTTTGCCATAATTTCCTTACACCTGATGTACAGAGTTTCAATTTTGTAAATGTAAGCTAACAGGATAAAACAATCTCTTTGAAGAATATCTCTTTTCTGCTGCAATTACATTTATATCTTAATAACAGCCTGTAACCTGTATGAATCTCTGACATAGATTATAGAACTGGATATAAGAACTTGCATATGCAATCATGAATTATGATCACCCTTTCCAAATGAACTACTATTTTAAGGATTTATATTTGTTACCTTCATCTTGTTTTTTATACACCTGAAAGAATTTTAACAACTTTACATTATAAGTTCGATCTTGTTATATTTATTCTGAGGGGTTTTTCTCCATTAATTTTCATCCCTCCATTTTTGTGTTTTTTATACTTTACTTTCATTTGGCACCATATAGCCACTATTGTCCCGACATGCCATAACTGTCTACTACATACAATATACATAGTACCTGGTTCAATAACATTACAAAGTGCTAGTCAGAACTACTTTCATTTTGCATATATTAATACACAAGTTGTTTGTGTAATTCTTACACAGTCCTTGTAGAATATATAAACTGTTTTTATTACATACCTAGATGTTTGTAAGCTAGTGCTCCAGAAAGGGTGATAGTTGTGGATGATATGGCAGAGATCTGGAATGTTTCAGTCTCCCAGACATTATAGCTTGTGGGGGCAATCACAATGGTGTCTCCTACTTTCCAGTCCACAGCATACTGTACCTTGATCTGAATGTCTCCCACATTTCCTGTGGTGTTCAACTTGGTCCAGGTGTGGCTGACATTTTTCCCATGAAGGTCTAAGCCTCCAAACACACCTGGAAAATAATTCACTTTGATAACTGCTCATGCCATAATTTTGAAATGATTAGCTTGTTTTATAAACAAACACAGATCATGTTACCTACTGTAAATGGGCAGGAAAATTTAAAAGGATAGAAAATATTTACATTTCATGTTTTAAACTCTGTGGCTGAAAATAAAATAAGTAGAATTTCCACTTTTACATTATATGATCTTCCCATGAAATAATCTCCTCATATGCTAACCACATAAAAATGTTGTTGTTGTTGTTGTTATAGGGTTTAACGCCATTTTTCAGCACAGGATAGGCTATACATGGCGGCCAGTATTAATGGTGGAGGAAGAACCCTGGAAAACCCCAGGAAGAACCACCGACCCACGAGAAGCTACTGGCAGGCTTTCTCACGTACCCACGTTAGCCGAGTCTGGACTCGAACTCACGCAGACAGAGGTGAGATGGCAGTGATCCGTAACGATCAGCGCTTTAGACCACTCGGCCACTCGGGGCCCCCAACCACATAAAAAGACAAAATGCAAAATCACATCATCTGGGCTACATTAGAGATGAAATATATCAAGAACCTGTCAAACAATTTTCAGTTACACTGCTCTATTACAATAACAAATCTCACTGTAACAAATTCTTAAAACGTAATAAATACCCCATCTCTCAAAAGTCACCAACTTGTGAAGAAAAAAAATGTCTGAAAGAATGCCTCTACTAATCCACAAATGGAATAAATTGCATGGCATAAAACTGTTGCTGCATTTGACAGTTCTGCATGTTTCAGAGCCCTAATTATTCAAAGAGCAATATTACTATTTCTCCTACATATTGTTTGTACCAATGTAGATTATGTTTTAAGAAAACACTAATATAGTGCAAAGATGTCACAGTGAAAGTCATAACAACTTTCTGTTTGTAACAAAGCTAGCTCACCTATGACTTTACTCCCAACAGTAGGTCCATCAGAGGGTGGGAACTCTGGTGTCAAGTGTTCACCGACAAGTGTAATTTCAGCTGATCCTTGAAGGGGATTATTCTGCCATCCACCAATAAAACGGCCACCCTGAATTGGATGAAAAGGATTGAAAACAAGTCCTCTCCAAACTATACAAACAAGATTTATTTCCTGGGACACAATAGTGAATAATTATGACTCAATGACAAATAAAATAAAACTCTTCTCAAGGACACCCTTCGGATGAAAGAAACTCATGCCTCTCTGTTCCTGGACTGTTTTGTCAAGATTAGACCTATAAGCTATCTGAGTTGCTTCTTGAAAATATAATCTGAAGAAGTCCTCCATAGAAAGTAATGTGAACTGAAGAATCATAGAATATTCACTGATTATTCACTATTCCTATTCATTTAAAATGGAAGACAATAAAACTTATACTGACATATGAATAAGCAAGTAATTTACTTAGCTAATACTTAGAATTTAATTCATGGCGCATTCACAGCAAAAAAAAGTCATTCAATCTGCACTTGACACAATGGACAACCATTAATTCTTTACTGAACTTACAGCCTTCAAAATCTGCATTCCCTTTCTTGGGGCAATTTCATTTATAAAGGGCAAATTAACTGTACATGTACATAGTTCTATTGGCCTGAATGTACAAAATAAAACTATGTACTGTTAATTTCACTATTTTGCATTGGGCATCAAATTTTCATTTGATTCTGTGGTTGTGACAGCCACAAATTTAAAAACCCAACAAACAATGTTTATTGCAAAAATGGAAGGCTGTCACCATGAATCTAAACAAAAACAAACATTTCTTTTTTCCCAAACCATGAAAATTTAGGCTGACAAAAATGATTAAACAAAACTCTGTATCACAAAGAAATTCAAGTTTTAATATATTTTCTGTTTTTTCTTGTTATTGTTTCCTTTGGTGTTTTACAGTACAACAACAAATGAAACTTATTTAGTTATTTAGTGTAGTGCTGAGACAACTGGAGTACAGTGCCTTGATAAGGGATACAGTGCCTTGATAAGGAATACAGTGCCTTGATGAGGGATACAGTGCCTTGATGAGGGATACAGTGCCTTGATGAGGGATACAGTGCCTTAGTGAGGAATTTGAGCCCATATCCTTCAGGTCATAATTCCAGCATGCCACCCTGGAACTCGTACAAAAATTCTGGTACCTGAATGATTATGTAAGTTGCTTCTATTCTAAAGTCGTAGTAGCTTCCATTAGAATCTGGGTAGTAATCCAGCTCCATTTTGCCTTCCACCTTGAGTGTACTAAACTTCAGGTCTTCTACATCAACAACAACCCATTTACCTTGAAAAATGACAACCAAAAGCAAATTACATGACATTACATTCATAGTAATAAGCTAGTTCTTATTCTATTTCTTATAGTAAAATCTACAATATGGTAAAATCTACAATTTCATATAATTTTAAAACCTTTATTTGACAAAACATGCATGGAACAGTAAATATTCAAAACTGCTACCTAATCTTGGCTTCATGCATCCAACAAATAAGCAGACAATGATACAAGCTGCTACACCCAAGTGATCACATCTATATGTAATGCATACTGTTAAACATCAAACAGAATCTCCAATTTACAATGCTAAAGCAATAAATCCTGATGTGGTTGTTTAAAATTAATGTGATAAGACTGAGAGCAATCAAAAATTAGCAAAGAGCCCCTCAAAGGGGCTGACACTCTACCACCTTAAAAAAAATTCAAGGAAATCAAGAAACAACCATTTAAACTTCTCTGGTATTCTTCTGTGATAAAAGTTTCAAATTAGCCACTGTGGCAGACACCATTTTTATTCAGGACCAACTAGGTATCATAATTAGTCTTCCAGTGAAAACCCCATGTTGGCATGACTTTAAACTTAGGAACACAATCAATAACAAGATTTTCAAGATGCTGCCATGGTGGCCATACTGGATGTCAGACAAGTGACACCATTTTCATTTACTACTAACATGACATTATAAAAGGTCTTCTGGTCAAAAACCAAATGGCCACCATGATGGCCATATTGGCAGAATTTTTATCTAAGTACAATGAGATACCATAAGAAGTCATCCAGTGAAAACCTGATGCTGATATGACCATTCATTCAAGTGGAGTTGCAATAACAAGATGTTCAAGCTGGCCACTACACTGTGGTGGCCATAACTGATGTTCATTTACGACAAACTAGGAAGTATTTTTTGAAAACCCCATGCCAATATCACTGTCTGTTTAGAAGGAGTAGCAATAACGATGTTCAAGATGGGTGCCATGGTGGATATATTTGAGGTCAGATCAGCACCTCTTTTATTTTGTACCAACCAGATTTCATAAAAGGTTTTTCAGTGAAATACCAATGATATGACCATCCATTCAAGTGAAGTTAGAATAACAAGATTTTCAAGATAACTGCTGTAATGGATATACTCTTTATCTGAGCAAACACCAAGTCAATATGACTTTCATTACTGAGGGAGCTGCGATAACAAAATTTTCAAGATGGCATCCTTATAGGGCATCAGATTGGTACCATTTTTACTTAGGACCAACTAGACATCATGAGAAGTCTTTTAGTTAAAACTCAATTTTGATATGGTTATCTACTGAGGGGGAGTAATGATAACAAGATTATTTAAGACAGCTGCTGTCATGGCCACATTGAATACTGAATTAAAGAAACTAACAAATTTCAATAGAAAATGATTTCGCCAGTGGTCTTGACTGAGATACAACAAGATACTAAATGTAATGATTTACAAGTTGTGTTCAAGCTGGAGAACAGTTTTCTCAGTCAAAGTGTTTAAAATTTGTGAGAGTCAGCCTTTGTCAACCATGCAGGATGTAATCAACACCTATGTTCCAGACCTGCCAATCCTAACAAAACTTCTCTGTAAGGTAGTCAATTTTTCTACATAAGCAGGGCCAGTTTTCAGTAAGCTGTAACATATAATGTAATGTTATTGTCAAGTTAGAAAACATACCTTTAAAAGTCCAGAAGTGTGATATAAGATTGACGTACTGACAGTAAACATCGTTATCAACTCAAAAGTTTGTAATGTTGACTGTAACCTTAATCACCTCCAGTACAGTTTTATAAACTGCAGTTCCAAACCCTATGGAGCTCAATGGCTTCTTGATATCTTTCAACTTGATGTAATCCCTTTAAAAAAAACAGTGGCAATGGCAGTCATCTTTCCCACCATGTGATGTACTCAAAACAATATATGATGTCCACTAAACGTAATTGTTGCCCTTCCTGCTTTTTCCCCCAAGAATCTGAATATTCCATTTTATTCCTCTGTACTTTTACAACTTTTTAAGATGTTTATTGACCCTTTCATCCTCCTTGTTGGATGCCAACAAATGCTGCTGTGGTTAATTTAAGATAAAAATGAACTAAAAATGATGCATATACTGTGTTACAGTGAGTTCTTTTTGGGAATGACAAAATAAGGGATGCATGCTGGTTTGTTAACTTACCTTCAGGGATGACTACATAGGCATAAGCCGGTGGCATGCCTACATTTGAAGCAGAATTATTGCCAATGGTATAGTAGGTTGTATTATCACTGAACTGCTCCACAACCCAAATTGCTTGGGACCAGTAATCAAACACAGGTGGCCGTGAGTCTTCAGGGGGTACAGTGTTGGGGTCTTGTGGAGGGATACAGTCTGCATAGAAGCACTTGAAGGCAGAGAATCTGGGGAACTCTCTGTCAACATCATAAATGCTGCCTCCCCTCTTGGCCCTCTTTGTTCCTGACACTACAATAGGAATAATAAATATAAAGGTCGGCTGTTGCCCTATCAAGATTCATCATAAAATGTACTGACTGATAATATACAGCAATCCCTTCCAGTAAACACTTCAGTATAGTGCAGTCCCACACATGACATTGGTATAGCCATGGCTTCCACTGTGGGAAAGAAAAGTTTTGATACTAAACCTACCTCAGTATATGGCAACCTCAATTATATGGTAGAATACTTTTATTGCTCCCCTTACCAGTGTTATGGTGAGGATCCACTTGTTACACATCATAGTCAGGCAAAAGCTAGAGCTTCATACACTTCCGCCATTCCGTAACATAAACCGATGAAAAATATGATGATGGTATCCTAATCTTTTGAACAGTAAGCTTCCATATTGTTTGAAGTGTATCTAAGCCACTGTGTATGCACTCCAAAGTAAACAAATGAACACTGAGACACTATCCAAATGTCTTATAGGGATACTAGGAAACCAAACTCAACATCAAAGACAAGAAAGTAATCAATTCCCTTAAATGAAGTCACAATAATATCTTTCATCTACACTAAGGAATTTGTTTTATGATTCATTCTGTGTCTACAACAAGATGAACACAATGTCAAAATAATAGAAAAAAACCTATCAACGACTGACCTTTACTGAGGACTCTCTGATTTTGTTCAATATGGTGTTTACAGCACTGCAACACAAGATTATTTCAATCTGTGCAAATGCAATTGGAGTAAAGTGCTTTGCTCAGGATCACGTTACAGCATCTAACCCTGGCTGATATAATGGTAGGATTCAAACCCACACACTTCTAGTCATGAGTCCTGCATGCTAACCTCTAAGTCACAACAGCTCCTGGAAAAAACTATTATCTCTATTTACGTATTGATATTGTAGAAGAAAAACAAATCCTGTGGGAAATTAAAAAGAAAAATACATTTATATTATAGTATACAATACAGAAAAGATTTACTGTGTGAATGAAGAAAACTAACTTCTAGTTAAACATCTGAGCCTTGATGGCACCTGATATTTACCAACTAATCGGATCACTTTGTTGGTATTGTCCCATTCCCAGTCTCCTGTAGTAGCAGTGGCTGGGTTTAGACCTCCTACTTTAGGCTCAATGTAGTTTGAACCATCAATGGTGAATCTGTCTGGAATCTGGGCCACTGACAGCTCAAACACAACATAATCTGAAGGCTGATCAAAGACATAACAAGGTTTATGAAAACATATGAAATATAATCAAATTCCCACTGATATATCATCTTAGTACCACATGTAAATAAGAATCCTTGCATTACATTAACACTGATGCAAAAGGCTGACATCATCAGTGGAAAAGTAATACCTATGTTTCATTAATGCTTATGCAGGCAATAAACTTTAATCACGGCAAACATTTCTCAAAGAATTATGAAATTTATATATAATGAATTTTTACAATTAATTAGCAGTTAAAAAGTATTACATGAAAAATCAATAATTTCATTTCAAATATGAACCTGTTCTAATGTTTTAGCAATATGTCAACTTTGAAATGAAAAGAAATTTAATTCAATGGTATTGCCCTGCTGCAGCTGAATATAATGAATGGTGATTGTAGACATGCAATTAATTCCACTCATCTAAATAAGCAATCTGCTCCCAATGTTAAGTCTTGACAGATAATCCAAAGCTCATACCTGAAACTCATAGAAAGCTGATGTGAAGCTGATATTCTTTATTTGCTCTGCATTCTCAAATGCCATTTGGTAAGTCTCTCCATTGATCACAGTTCCAGCCCACCCAGGTTTGTGTGTAAGACGTTTCAGAGCAAATGGTATGGCACTTGTTCCATGGCTATTGGTAAGCAACATCCTTTTGCTTTCCATGGATTTGGGCAAAATGTTATTCATAGCCAGACGATGGAAACGTATACCAGCACCACATATACTAGCACTGATTCCCTCACTGAAACCAGCAAATCCTGCAGTGCAGGATGAATTGGGCAACATGCCGGTTGTTGGTGTGACTTTGCTCCCAACTGATGTTCCTGTCAATGTTCCATCTTCATCAATCAGTACACCTTCATGCTCCCATTCAAATCGAGCTTTTCTGGGTGTATTGATGAACTGGATGCCCTTGAAGTGATAATTGTAACCCCCACAGTATAACGAACATGTACCTTGAATACGAGTGAAAGCCAGAGCCACAAAACCAGGATTATTGTAGTTGACAAAGCGAACATTCTTCACCAAAAATCCATTACCATATGGCAAAACTATTCCAGTTGAGGGACCTTGAGATGAAACCAGACTGGTGGTAGATCCTACAATCAGAGTGTTACTAATCATAGCCCCTTCATTTGGATACTGTGGAATATAGTCAACCCTCTTCCCTTCATAACCAGCTTTATCATTGTTCACAAATATACAGTTGTTAAAAGTCAATGCACCTCCATCAACAGCTTCAGCACCTTTTGCATTATTCCATGAAGTTAATGCCTCAAAAATGACCTGTTGTGGTTCTTTACTTGTACAAGTTCCACCAACAGTGGGATGGTATTCCTGGAACATCCACAGACCAAACCAGCCACAGGAGTGGGCAGAGTTGTTGTAAAAACGTCCAAGTGGAACACTGCGAGGACAAATATTGGGATCAAAGGATGGTCCATCAGGGTGTTCATGCATTCTGTACCAATATCCAAAGTGTGTACCACCAGCAACAGCATTATGCTGAATTGTATTATTGGGGTTTGTAACCCAGAATGAGGCAGGTGTGATATCATCATTCAACAGACTGGTACTAGAGCGTACAAATAAAGCTAGGTTATATTGGAATGTATTTCCAGTCTCTATACCATCTTCCAAGAAGAAGGCTCCTCCATTGATGTTGTAAATTACAGTTTGCTCAACAAGAGTATTGTGGACTCCATGTAAATTTACAGCACGATTGAAGGTGTGATGGATCCCACAGCCACGTACGTAAGAGCTGGACATGTCACCATTCAAATGGAAGTGTATTGGGTATCTGCCTAGTCGGAATTCCTGACCAGCAAATGTCACTTCAACATTCTCAATCCTGGCGATGGCAAGGTCTTTGTTCTTTGCAGAAGCATGGATCAAAATGTGACCTCCGAACGCGCTGCTGCCAATCTCTTCGCCAAAACGACCCTGGAAGCAAGTCTGAATGGCAAATTCTCCTGAAAGAAAGAGACAAATTTCAAAACAATACATATGTGTGCTGAGATATAAATTTCAGAGGTAAATTCAAACTCGCACTTGAGTATTTGTGTATTTACATATCCAACAATCTGAAAAAAGAATTCTGGACATGTACTGGCTAATCACCTAATTTAAAATTCTAAAAATACTGTCTTCATATACAACTTCTATGGCAATCCACATAATCTACACAACAGGATTTCAAAATCTGAGCTGTACATGGTGTAGAAGAAGACAGATTTCTTAAATATGGATATTTATATCTGTGTCAGCATGTAAAGGTGGCAAATGTAATACCACCACCACCCATGTTTTTCTGTAGACAAACAGCCCATCTAATAAATACCAAAAGTATTGACAATGGAAACAGGTTTTCTTCAAGGTCTGTAATAATTCACTAACCTGTATCAAACCCTGCAGGACATGCTTCTATCTTATCATTCCAATCTGGATTGGAGTTGCCACGTACAACCACATTGTGTGTCAGCAAACCAACCTCTGCTCTGAATTCCACCTGTGTTCCACCAAATGTCTCTATGACACCAAGATGTTCAAACTTCAGTGGTGACACCAACGTTAAGGTTTGCTTGTCAGCTGATATGGCAGAAATTATGTGTTTCTCAGTCTCATTTTGGCTCTGGAACCCACCAGAGGAAGCTATCACAATTTCATCTCCCACATTCCACTCCACAGGATGAGTCAGCATAATGGTGGTTCCCCCTGTTACAGCTGTAGTCTGAAGCCTGGTCCATGTTAGAGGAATGTGCTTGCCTTGAATATATAACAGCTCAAATGAACGGGGGGGACCAATAAACAAAAACATGTAATGTCTTAAGAGGTATTTCAAAGAGATTTTGAAAGGACATAATGTATGGATATGTTAAAAAATATAAAGCCTGTAGTTCAATGAATAATAAGATTTTAAATGGGAGTGATTTTGACTATTATGTAAACACTGATGTTTATATTACATAGGTGTGATGTAAGCCTTAATCTAATTAGCTTTGAAATATCACTTGACAGCAAAAGTAATCAGATATTCCATACTGGATTAGATATACACCAACAGCTGGTTTATGTTATACATTCACTCACTAAGGGTTTATGTTCCATAGGAAAAATAGCAGTCTTTACTTCCCTTCCTAACTGTCCTGATGTTTTGTATTTAATAAATAATATAGAATGCATTCTGCAGTTATTCTTCAATAACAAATAACATTACAATAGGTATGTTTTGGAAATACAAGTTAATGTATTACTGTAGTATTTACTCTCTAATATCAAGTGCAAAAAAACTCAACAAGAAACCTTGTGCCAGATCATTTTGATTAGGTTGTCACAAGCATTTCTCAAGTAGCTGCCAAACTTTGCCTTGAAAAATATTGACATGTTTCATCATCTTGTGTCCTAGAAATGGGCTGCATAAGAAATTTCCCATTCCAGATCTGGCTCTATTCAACTTTAGTGTTTGCCAATTAATACTATCTGCTATAATTCTCCCAATGACCTAATTTTTTCGTTTTGAACTAAAACTAAAGTTCCATTTACTCCCAGACAAGAGGTTGTGCATGTTTATTATAAGAAATTTAGCTGACTACATCATTCTATACAATCATGAAAATATGCTACCCTAGCAGACATCAGTGACATAAAGGCAATAATCTACACATAATAGCAAAAATCCCTACAGTTTCAATTTGAGATATATTGTTTTCATTTTAATGAAGAATGATCATTATTGTAAAGCCCCTCACTTATTTAATATAATTTACTTTTGTTTATTTAACTAGTTCAGTTGAAATCAAGTGAAAATTCCTCCAAAACTACATTTTTTAAAATGGTGCATCTACAGGACATGTGTTTCCATACATATACAGTCTAGTCTTGTTTATCTGCTTATCAATCACTTTCATACATATACAGTCTAGTCTTGTTTATCTGCTTATCAATCACTTTCATTCTATGCCAAAAATCGGAATAATTCTTACAAGTCATTCATAAACTGAATCCATTTATTGGACAATCACCTATATCTGATACTTTTAATGGCAACAATTGGTGTCAGATAAACAAGATTTGACTGTATATATGGAGTTACATTTTCAAAAAGTCAAATGCAAAAGTTACAAAGCAAGTGTTCAAAAAGAGTCATGCCCATGGATGGTGCACCGTAAGCCTGAGACACTGACTGGTTGGGCTCAGTAAAAGTTGCATGATTTACTGTTTTCAAAATGAGTCAAGTCTAAGGATGGCATTCTGGAACCCTGAGGCACTGGTTAGTTGGACTCAGTGAAAGTTACATGGTATTACAGTGCTCAAAACTAGTCAGGTCTAAGGATGGTGCACTATAACCTTTTAATACTGGTTAGTCTGGACCAGTAAAGGTTACACAGTATACAATGTTCAAAATAAGTGGATGGTGCAATATGAAAGTGAGGTACTTACTGGTCTTCCTCAAAGTTACATTATTTACAGTGTTCGAAATGATTCATGTCTAAGGATGGTGCAATGTAATCCTGAGGCACTGGCTGGTCTGGCCTAAAGTTACATTGTTTACAGTGTTCACAGTGAGGCATGTCTAAGGATTGTGCATTGTAACCCTGAGGCACTAGCTGGTTTGGCCAGTGAAAGTTATATACTTTACAACATTCAAATTAAGTAATGTCAAAGGATAGCTCAATGTAAACCTGATGAAGTGGCTGGTCTGATCTAATAATTGCAGAAAGCAATAAACGCAGACTCAAGCTGAAAACCAATAATCCTGATAAAGTACTTGCAGTACATACATCTATGTCATTTAAACAAAGCAAGCAATATGCTAAGTACAAGTCTGGATAATCAAAAAGGTTTTATGATTCTAAATTTATTCCAGTGTTTCCAAGCAAAGTGGCAAAAAGTCAAAATTCTCAAACAAATGGACCTATTGAAAGGGTACAATATTTACCATGAAGATCCAGGACTCCTTCCCTGAGTGCCAACACCTTAGTTCCATAGATGGGCAGTTCCCGGTCTCTGCTGTGTCCATACAAAGTAATAATGGCTTTCATTGGGTGCCGCTCAGTCTCTGTACCAGCCTGGGAAATGAAGACATCAATGGTTATTCAGTACTTTTCACAAATGTATGCCTTTTCTCTAGGACATACAATTGAGTTCATCCTCTTCAAATTTAAGGAATGACACCTTAAGAAAGAGCAAGCATGTAGCAATCATAATGAGTGTAAAGAAAATTCATTAACATTAAAGCTCAATCTAATTATATAAGAGCTGACTTGTGGATCAACCACCATAATCAAGCATGTACTAAGTCATTTTTTGCAACTGAGCAATAAGACACTTTCATTAATTATCTAGTTAACAAAGTATTTTACCAACTACACACAGGGCAGACGTGCAGTTTTCAGTATTGGTGATAACATATCTCCTTTGCATTTCTAATGCATCTGAGACAGTGCCACTGTCATAGCAAACAAATGCTGTGCCCATAATGAAGACAACAACTGTAATGTCTCCTTTGTTATATTTAGTTTTACTGCATATTATACTGAGTCATTTTTGTAATGTGCCAATAATACAGATAAACAACTCTAATATCTCTTTTGTTACATGCTGTTTTAATGCATATGACACAGTGCCATTTTTCATACCACACAATCACTGCTAATGTGCCTACAGTAAAGAAAAACAACTGTGCATACTTGGAGAAGGAATAGATCAAAGCACTGAACCCATGAAGTTACAATAAGGTTAATGTGACATTTCCGCTGACCTGTAGAAGACCACCGTTAGTGATGAGAATTATTTTAGACTTCAGTTCTACATCTTTCTCATTATCAAAGATCAGCTGGCCTCCTGAAGTAAAGAAAAAAAAATTAGTTAATTCCAGCTACATTGTAAAACAAACAATTTTCTGACCTAAATGTCAAGGCCATCAAACTTCAGGAAAAAAGTCACAACTCTGAGAAGATTGTGATGAAGAGTATGATGATAAATAAATTAACATTAGGAATAAACAGATGGTAAAACGTATATATTCAGCAAAGTTGTGATTAAATGGTCGCATTTGCAACTAAAAATTCTAAATTAGTGAGTGAAAACTGTTTGCAGATCAGCCATCAACCTTGAAAATTATAATGCAGCAACTAGAAAATGATATGAACACTTTCTAACTACAACTATATTTAACTTTTTATGCTAAAAACACCTGCCAGACGCAATTTAATGATTAGAATAATCCTTTTAAAGTTTGAGATCACTGGTTCCTACATTAATTCACCATCTTTACATGTGACTAGTGTGGTTTACAGCCTGTAAGTGACTAATCCATTATATGACCTGTGCAATCAACCTATGTTAATGATATAAATCTAGAAAAATGTGGAAATGAAGACAAATATGTAAATTTAGTCTGCAGTAAATTTACTGTCAGTTGAACTACCACAAGTGCAGATATAGCTAAAGATTTATTAATAAAACACTATCATCAAAAGAAAATGAATGTTAAGCTGTTTATCAATCAATTTCACATCAAGCAATATGTAAAGTGCTAGATTAGAGAACTTCAGATGGGAATTTTAGTACATGGCCTAAGACTGAAGGAGATGAGGGCTGTTACCAGACAAATCTAGGTATACTATTATAATTCCTCTTTAATTTGCCTTGACTAAATCCAATCCTTTCTCTCAACTTCTACAATTAATTCCCCTTTCAATTCAGATGTGTTTCGAATGTTTAAAGCAACAAATTATCAAGATGTGATAACCTACATTCTGAATGGCCACTAAAATGTTCAAGTAGGTCACCCTATGGCTACTGAAGTTTGATAGCTACTTGAAATAATGATATTACAAACTAAATTCTGAAAGAACAGTTCAGTGGTATCCTCCTTACAAGAACACCCCTTCTGCAGCTGGAAGGTGGCCTTAAAAGTGCGGTGGCCTTTCTAGAGGGAAATCACACTGACATAAGTAATAACTGCTTATAAACTATGAAAGTATGAAGGGCCAACTAATTTTTAAATATTTATTATTTTCATTTAAAAATCACAAGAATGTTATGGAATCAATGTAATAAAACTTATATCATAGTTATTTAAAACAATTATCAATATTTATTAATTGTGGTGGAAAACCACATTGTCAGTGAAATCTGGGCACAAACATTTGGTTTAATTAACCCTGCCTGCTGATTCCACCATCCTACTGTTACAGTAGTAGAATGCATGTTGATACTGTATATCTGAACCTTTCTTACATCAAATTTCTCAGGAGGAATCAAATGCTTACCCTCTTTTGATTAAGTCAAACTATTTTCACTTTTTTTTCTAAACAGAGTATGTCTAATGACATTTTGCACTTTGTGCAAGAAATTATTCCTTCATTGGCAATTTGCAGTTATTATACAATACACTTAGTGTTTAAAGAAAGTGAGCTTGTCACATGGTCAATTGGTTTTAGTCTGGTACTCATTCAATTCCATTAAAAAAATTTATGAGAGAGAAACCAGTAGGGCTAACATACCATTTTTTACTGATGACTGGATGTCACGCTGAAGTAAGTTGAAGAATTATCATAGTGACAAAACCTAACATCCAAGGAACACAAAGCAGTAGGAATATTGGATTCCTCACCTCGTTGTCACCATGTTGGACCAAATGTCAAAGTGTTGAATTTAGAAATCAACAAATATTTGTGAGACTTTTATAAGTAAAAAACACTAAGTGGCCTTTCACAAAGGTCAAATATGACCATTTTTGCACATGCCTATCACTGACCATGTTAGAGGAGTGGCCATCCAAGAAAGGTACTCATGAACACAAACTCATCAGTACCATGGAATTTTGATAGCAGATAGCCACTCAAGAGGGGGACCACTGTAAAACATTCATTATCCCAACCCACTGGAAAATGTGGATTTTACCTCAATTAATTAGTTGCTCAGATAACTAATAAATTTATATGGATAAATAAAACATGAATTCGGTGGACACTTCATTGGTCCTTATGTTTGAGAAATCAGGAGAAATGGTGTCTATATATTCAACATCGTGATCTTAATGTCATGGGTAAAAATGTCACAAATTCCTGAGGAACAAACTAGACACAACAAAAAATATTTAAAAATTATATGTAAAGATTAGAAAATGATGAATTAACTATTGCCATATCCATTGGATAAACCTATATTTGATAAACCCATGCCTAAATTTTTACAAAATTTCATCAAATATATGCCATTCCTATCTTTTTCTGACAATAAGCCCCCTCCCCAACTTTTAAAAAAATTTATTAAGCAAGCCCCTTGGTCTTATTAGGGGAGAAATACTGTATAAATGGGTTAACAATTTTCAAAGATTCTTTTCGGTTGGTACAAACATCAATTAAAAAGACCCACTGAAAAATAATCTTTCTGGGAAGGGTAAGATTCTTTTCTGCAATCAAGAATTCATCACCGATGAAAGAGCAATTTTCTTTTTGATAAACTTGAAAATCTCATAACCACCAAAACAAATGATTCAAAATCCACAATTTATAGCATATGGATAGAAAAATGCAGACTTTTATCCAAACAATATATTAGCAAATCTGAAAACAAATAAATGAAAGATAAATTACATGATACTTTTTTTAAACATGATGGAAATATTACTTGTCTTCACCAGAGGGAAGAAAATTACCTTGTATGAGCAACATGCTCAAAACTGGAGTATCAGTGTCCAACAGAATGGTCTGCCCTTTTGAAATGATGACCATCTCTCCAGCAGCAGGGAGGGGACCACCACCCCAGGTGTAGTGAGAAGACCAGCGATCCACATAGTAAAATGTCTGCGACTCATTCTGGCATTAAAAATACATGTATATACACTGAAACCTAAGATCTGTTTGTCTGAAACATGTTTAAGGACTATTATTGAATGAATTTAATGGAAATGTCTCCTATCTTGTAAATTTTGATTTAGGAGTCTATTAGCTACCGTTTTATGTCCATGAACACATGTCAAGAGGTTCATAAATATTTCTCCATAAAGAATCAAACTGTCCTAAGCAGATACCTCTGGAAAGTCAGAAAAATGGCTTTTATCAACACAGATAGCTGTTTAATGGCAGTTTTATCCATATGCTAACAGAAATTTTATGCCAGGGACCTTGAAACATTGGCTGTTCAAAGGTGATTGCTTCAAACATGTGACCTAGACCGCTTTGACTGTGTAAGCCATTTGTCTACTGGAGTCAGAACCTTTTTCTTCCTTGAATGTCCTTTATAGCCATCTTTATCTATGCAATTACAGCACAGGATACAAGAATAAAATTGAGTGTAATTATATATGATCATTCATTTTATATATATATATATATATATATATATATATATATATATATATATATAAAAGAGGCCTGAAGACAATATACACACAATGGAAAGCAACTGCAGCATTATCCATCATAAAGGAATGGAAATTGTGTCCCTAAACCTGTATTCAAATTTTCAAAATTCTTCAACTTATTGATTTTTGTATTATTAAAAATAAAAAATTTATGCTGAATAAAAACTGACACATTATGTAAAATACATTACAGTATCAGTTGTCTCCATTAAACTTTCACACTTTTAAAGGAATAAAAACATAAGTTTTCTTTTCTTTTCAAAATTTTTCATTGAAATCAGAAAAAGATACAAATTAACTTGTGTGTTACTTAAAATGATGAAAAAGTGTGAACATCTATTTTGATCATCAAAGACATACGGTAACAGAAACCAAACATCTTTTGTTATCAAATTTTTTGTTTTTAACAACATGAAAAACATTTAATCTCTAATTAAGAACAGTTTTTAAGTACAGACATCATAAAAACTGTTTCTTTTTTTCTTTGAAAAAATGAGCATCATCACCATTTGTCTGAATAAACAAGCATTTACCTGTTGTTTTGCAATACCATTTCCTGAAACCTCAACTCTGACTTTGGTTTTGATAGATCCAGAGTGTGCACTAGTTACACAGACTATGATAGTGTTTGTCACAGATGATACATTACAGGTGCTGCCATCTATTGTAACACTAACTGCTCCAGCGGTGGTGCTGTTAATGAAAGTGCAAGAATAAATTACTTTGTCTGAATAGAAAACTGACATTTGGACAAGTGTATAGAATACATGCATGTAAGTGAACAGTCACTAAAAACAAAAAATTCTATTTTGGAAATAAATATGATTATACTACTGAATTTTACACAATTACTCTATGTTAAGTCATACCTGTCTATTTGAAATAGTAACCTATCTTAATGTAATTTTAGTGCTCTTATTAAACATTATGATAACCATTTGCAACTATATTGTGAATAAAATGTATAATTAACTTTTTGTCTTTGTTCTGGTAACAATCTATCTCTTAAAGTTTTTGTACTTTTTTCTCACATTTACATTTAACAAATGTTGGCAAAAATAAATGTATTGAATCAATCACTCAAAATAACATTGTTTACATATAAACAATAGGCAGTAAAGAATGTGAACTAACCCAAATCCAGAGCCACTGATTGTGACAGTGGTGCCACCTGCTGTACCACCACGAGCAGGACTGACTGTTATTATTGATGGTGTAAGGCTTATGTCATATGTATAGCCATTGCTCAGTGTGACCACCAGATTGCCTGCAGATGCTACCACATTACAGGACTGTGTTCCATCTACACAAAATAAAATAAGAAAACATGTTAAAAGCACTTTTCAAACAACAGGCCCACCTGGCTCATATAATTTTAGAGTTGACCATTTCACTGAACATGAATATGTACAATTTTGAGATTGCAACCAATGTCAACATTCTCCCAAACTTTATACCATTTTTGATTTTACCTATTTTACTTTATCCTGATACAAATCTGTTATAAAGATAATGACATAATTAATATGCAGTCTAATACTCATAATCAGCAATCCAAAAACTTAATGACATAAACCTCTTTACAAAATTTTATAAAAATTGGATGAGAAATAAAGTCTCTAGCTCTGGATAAGTAACAAACTCAGCCAATCAGATGCAAGGTTTTTCATTAATATATCCTATATAGGAAGTGTAATCAAAATCAGATTAAAAATATGGCTTCAAGAATGGTAATAGGTTCAGTCAATCTGGTGCAGAATCACCTCATTAATATGTAAGGTTTCTCATTAATATATCATATATTGGAAGTTTAATCAAAATCAGATCAAAAATATGCCCAAAGAATGGTAACAGGTTCAGTCAATCTGATGCAGAATAACCTCACTAACATCTATGGAGCCTGTTCCCTTTCAATACTGTCAAAGATCTTGAGGATATATGCCTTTATTCCAAGTCTGATCAAAACTGGATCAGAAATACAGCTTCTAAAATGGTCACAGTTCAGTCAATTCGATGAATGATCACCTCATTAAAATGCATGGATCTTGCTCTTTATCAAAACTGTCCAAGATCCTAATGATATACGAATATTTTCCAAGTCTTGTCACAACTGGATCAGAAATCTGCTTGCTAGAGTGGTCACAAGCTCAGCCAATCCAATACAAGATAACCTCATTTTAATGCATAGATCGCACTCATTTTCAAACCCATCTAA
Organism: Megalonaias nervosa; assembly: GCA_016617855.1. Taxonomy (NCBI): domain Eukaryota; kingdom Metazoa; phylum Mollusca; class Bivalvia; order Unionida; family Unionidae; genus Megalonaias; species Megalonaias nervosa. The sequence goes on from JAECUM010000869.1 coordinate 154,971, forward strand.
TATCTTGCTAACAGAATCCCATATTGCAAGTTTGATCATAATCAGATCAGAAATATGGCTTCCAGAGGGGTAACAAGATCTGCCAATCAGATAACCTAACTAGTATTTGTGAAACTTGATCATTATTGAAGAAATCTGAGATCTTAATGATATAAAAATATGCTCCAAATCTGATCAAATTCTGATCAGAAACATGACCTTCAAACTGGCCAAATTAGCTGCAAGATCATCTAATTTTTATCAGTGGGTATGTTTTATTGTCAAATTCATCTGAGAGCTTAATGTTTTAAGCATATACTTCAATTATTCTTAAACCAGACATGAAATACAGTCACCAGAGCAGTAATAAACCAAGCCCCAATCTGAAACATGATTACCAAAATAGGACGTGTTGATCCTTCTCATTGTCAATCTCACTGAAGAACTTAATTTTATAAGCATATATTCCAAGTTTTGTCAAAACTGGATCAGAAATATGGCCCCTGCAGTGGTAACAAGGTTAAGCAATTAGATGCAAAATCACCACATTAATATGCATGGATCTTGCTCATTATCAAACTCATCTGAGACTTTAAAACTATAAATACATATTCCAAGTGTGAATGAAATCAGATCAGAAATATGGATCCAAAAGTGTTAACAAGCAACAGTTGACGGATTGCATGATTCATTATATACATCAGATGAAGAATGTTTCATGACACACATTGGATGGATGATTCATGATTCATGACACTATTGATGGATAATGCATGATTCATGACAAACCAAATGGATGATGCATGATTCATGACACACTTGATGGATGATGCATGACTCATGACACATAGATAGATGATGTCAGAATATCTTGCAGTGACTGCAGAAAAATATTCAATAGAAAAGATCAATCTCATCATAAATTGAAGTGCTCTTCATCTAATATAACAACATGGCAGTATTATGTCTTGCATTACAGAAATTAACTTATACAACTAAGTTTCTGTACATCAAAATAAAAATTCATAAAGAGTTTGCTAGTCATTTCTTTATTTATACCCCTCTTTAAATCATATTTCTCGATGTATCCAAAACCTGGCTATGAGACAATGGTTTATTTTGGAACCCAGATGCTACAACTGTAAGTCACGACAATACTAGTTGCATGACCTCACAAGTAGCTATACCGGCTGTACCAGCGACAAATGGGTATATAAACCTCACACTGACATAACAAAGTGATCAGTTGAACAATCAAATCAACCCTTATTATTCCCTCTGATGAGTTACAATAGTAACGAAACCAGTTAGGGACAGGGGATGACTAGGACACCACAGCAGATGGGAGGGTTCACCTCCACATCCGAACAATCATTATCTTCCCAAAGTTTAAATACTTGAATAATGAGACCATGATAAACATCTTTCCTAAAATGTAAACTTCTTTATTTAAATCTTAAATCTAATTCATACAGTCTTGAACAAAGAGTGAGTCTGTAATCCTAATTATGATCTTATCTCAGAGACTGCAACATTTATTCACATGTGACTACAATTCATAAACCAAGTTTCCTAGTAAACAGGTTTAACTTTAGTATGATGTTAAATATTCAAATATGACTCACCTGTAATGGAGGCTTGTGGTGTGGAACAAATAAAACTAGTGGAGGACTGTGTGGCAGTGTTAACTGCATCACAGACTTTCCCACAGATAGTGACAGATGTTGTATTATGATCAAAGCCTTTTCCAGAGATGGTGACTGTCTGCCCTCCAGCAATACCACCTGTTGAAATACACAAATACATGTACCAAAACTTCACAAAAACAGGTGAAAGATATTTTCATGTGGTACTTTGAAATTGCAAGTTATACATCAGACTGACAAAACTGTCACTCATGAAAAGACACATGATATAAATTTTCATTATCTTATATCAGTATAAATGAGTAATTAATTAGAGAAAACGGTGGATTTATTCAAAGCAGCATCTTTCAGTCATGATATATGGACTTTTTTATTTCTGGGAAAAGTTTCATTTAAACAAGAATTCAGTGTAATACACAGTTTCACATCATGCTACAATACATACAGTATAACTTTATAATAAACATAAACACAGAAAGACTTTTTTGTTGATGCAGCAGTGTCTTTGATATTAAAAGGTTACAAAGTCCATTAACTCATTATAAGCTACATCAGGAAAAAAGACCATGATTTAGACTATCCAGCACATTATACAGAGCTTAGCTTGAGCTATAAACAATAAGACTGTCCAACTGTTCTTCAAAATAAATTACAATTCTTCTCCTAAACAGCATTACCCTGGGCTTGTGACAGCTATTTTTACCCTCACTCCACTCATACATACAACTGTAAGAGCCCTTCCCCTCCCCAAGAACCCACATAATCAAACATATAAAACCAAAGTGCACATCTACTGATGATTCCCAATTATTATCCGAAAGTTCTTTTTCTTAATACCAGTATAGGAGGATCTGCATCACATTACATATGTAGGCATGCACATTAGAATGGGTAGGATTAAATAATGTCCACTTTTTCTTCTATAAACTTGTGCAGAATTAAAGAGTAAGCATTAATCAAGATAAGAATCCTTACCTATGCTGGGGCTGATACTAGTGATAGACAGCTGGTAGCTAAACTCCACATTTGTGTTGGATGACCCATTTCCTGCCACTGTCACAACCACTGGGTATCTGCCTGATCCATGGGCACCCAATGTGCACATGATAGATGTAGGTGTGGAGGATAACACACTGCAGGCAGAGCCATTAATATCAACCATTACACCTGAAATGTTTCAAGAAGAGTATATAAACCAGCTATATGAGACTCTTTGTCAATCTCGAGTTTCCAAGTTATAAATTGTGTAAATCCCAGGATGGAGAGAGAGAGAGAGAGAGAGAGAGAGAGAGAGAGAGAGAGAGAGAGAGAACACTTATGAAATCACTAACAGATGCAAAATAACTTTATAAAAGAGTGTATAGCTGCTATAATTAACCTTATCATCATATGGAAACAAATTTTATTTCCTCTTTCAACATGGTTAAGACAGCAGTTATTAACATATGTGATGGAAAGTTTAAAACTGAAATGGACCTGTGATGAATTCAAATTTGTCCATCTTGTCCATTCAAGTGTAAAATTTTCTTAACCTGAACAAAATAACTACATGTATTAGCATGTTTTATACCTAAATTATAACCTCGGTGGCTAATGAAAACATCCATATCAAAGTTTATTCTGACTTAATGCAGGCTGAGATAGACAAAGATCTTACCTGAGGCAGCAAAATTAGATCCTGTGATGCTAAGTGTATCACCACTCACACCTTCAACTGGGTTGATTGATGCAATGGTGGGTGAAGCATTAGTTGTATACACAAAACTCTGTGAGGGATACAACTGGCCTTTTGATGTCACCAATACTGTCACAGTAGCAGCAGCATGGGCTGCTGTTACACAGATGATCTGAGTCAGTGTAACAGATTTAATTGTGCACATCGTGCCATCCAACCGTACAACAGTGTCATTGACTACAAAGCCATTTCCACTGATGGTCAACACAGTTCCTCCATATATGCTGCCCTGGGAAGGAGAGATACTGGTGATTACAGCACTGCTATTGACCTGTACCAAACCAGAAGCTTTCCCCAAATCACTGACTTTCACAATTACACTATTTACTCCCACAGGTGCACTGGTAAATAAGCAAGTGAGTCTTGTGTCAGCTGCTGTAGCCACAATGCATTGTTCTCCACCAATAATAACTAACACATCAGCAGGGTCTGTTCCAAACCTTGATCCAGTAATATTAAGGGTTGTGGGTCCAGTCACTGTTGTTGGTGACAGAGAAGATAAAGTTGGGGTTCGTTCAGTGGCATAGGCATATTGGCATATATTTGTTGTTGTCTGACATACAGCAGTCAGATATTGGGAGTTGATGGAAACCTGGACAACTAGACTCTGGGCACCTTCAGACCCAGACTGTGTCTCACAAACTATTTCACTGTATGTCACATTATTAATTTCACATGTATATCCACCGATCGTTACTAAAACTGCATCCACATCATTTCCAAATCCTGACCCTTGTATAGTCACTGATGTGCCACCTGCTGTAGAGCCCCAGCTTGGGTTAATATTTGTGATGACAGGTAAAAGACCAAAAGTACGATCATATGCACTGCCAATGGTCACAAGTGCATACCCTCGGTTACCAACACGCAGATTGACCTCTTGTTGTATTGCAACTGCTGGTTCACCAGATGCATCTATTTTGCAGCTGATATTGTTCCCTGCTGAGGCAGACACTGCACAAACATCCAAACCAAAACTAACTTCATTTTGGCAGTTTGTTGAGGCAAATCCGTTGCCTTGGATGATGATTGTGGTTTCTGTAGTGCCATTGTTATGGCTGAGAGATTCAATCACAGGAGTGCTGCATGCGTAGAAGGCAAACCAGAACTTGCTGGAGTCATTGCTAGTGGGAAGAATATCGGAGCAGCCTGATACCTGTGTATTATCTGGTGCACAGGAACTGGAATCCACTGGATCGCTCACCCCTACAAATAGGACATCATCAAGATTAAGTAGATTTAATTTATATCCTGATCATATTAATAATAGGAACTAGAATCTGTTGGGTTGCTCACCCATAACAATAGGGTAACGAGATAAGCTGATGTAATTTTTATCCATATTATATTAATGATTGGACAAAGAATACAATTTTCTCATGACTTAAATATTATAGACACAGGCAGAATTATTTTGTGTTATATACATATTGATGGACTCTGTCAATAAAGGTAAGAAAATGAAACTGAAAATTTTGGTATTAAGCACACAAATATCTGAAATTTTGCACCAGTTTCTTGTCTAAAAGTTTCAGTTCATTGTATCATTCCTAAAATAAATGATAATAATGAATAAACATGTTCAATTGTGTAAATTTTTCAACCACTTTGTACTCTTTCAACTATTTCAAGAGAACTGATATGCATCCAACTGACAAATTCTTACAACACCTGCAATTAATTTTAAATAATTTTATTAATACCCACCCCCAAATATTGTTTTAATCAGCATAATTAAAATAGAAGACTCCATCTTTAAAAGCATCTGATTACTGTACACGAGGAAATCTTCACATTGTTAATTACATATTTCTGAATTCATGGTTATGTAACATTTTCCGGGTTTAATTTTTTACTTTGATATTTGTGATATGTAAATTTCCATTAGGCAAAATTTCATGAATTTGTAAGAGGTGACAAAAATAATGAAAATAAAATTACAAATTTGTTTTCCCCATAATATGCATTTCTAATGCAACATGATTTGAAGAAAAAGTCTCTGAATTTGAGCAAGAAAGTTTGATTTCAGTTGAACAAAACAGTGTCTCTTCTTACCTGCACTTGTATTGTAATCTGCAGTTTTACCAGCAACCTTTACAACAACCTCTCCCACATGAGAAGCCTTGTTGGTTACTATCACAACACCTCTGTAGCTAATGACTTTATTAAGGTCTACAAATCCACTCCAGTAATAGTATGTTCCTGGTAAAGTGAAGTGGAACTGATATCCACCTGTAAAAAAATAAAATATGCAATCAGACTCTCATGCATATATCAAGCGCCTCTTAAAAAAAGGCCTATGAATGTACTTAGAACCTTGTAAAGAAAATTTCCAAAACAATGAATCTTTTATACTGATGATGGAATAATGAGACAACCATTTTAAGTGTTAAGTGAAGCCGACACATCTAAATATGTAAAGAACAGAAAGATTATACATTCCAGGGACATTCCCAATAAACAATATTTTGTCTGAGCAATTATTTATTCTACTAACAGCCTTTATTTTCTCATTTTTCAATGACAAAGTTTATGTGATTGCTGGCTGCCAAAGACAGTAATGGAGTGGGTAAATTCGTTTACATATATCACCAAATGATCATAACTCATGCCCCAAAATGGCAAAACATTCTCACTTTTAAATTTATACCCAGTTCAAAATTGTGATACCTGATTGGTCACATCAAATTGCTGACCAATCAGATGTCAGAGGTTTGTGCTGGATCTGGACTGAGTGTGAGTGTTTGTGTGTGTGATTTGGATTTTTAACATAGCTTTAAAAAATTTCAGTCATATCTCTACAATGTCTGTAGTGTGTCAGTTTATAGTGATGTCTAGCACTGGGGCATCATACCGCAGACATGTAGCATGATGTCCCACCCAGTCACATTATCCTGAAACCAAGCTGTTCAGTCCTAACACTAACCTCTTAATGCCTAGTGTCTAGTAAGGCAGCTGTTTGTACCATTTTATAAGTCTTTGGTATGACTTGGCCGGAGTTTGAACTCACAACCTCCCACATCTGAGGCGGTTGCTCTAACCACAACGCCACCAGAGCAGTGGACTGAGTGTGAAAACTTTCTGTAATCTTGAGGCTAAGTAGTCCATGTTCACCTAGCATAGGAAGACATGAGAAAACATCTCTCCAATGGAGTGTGCATGGCAAATACATTTAAGAGCAAAGCCATCAGAAATAAAAGATGCTTATGTTTGCCTATGATTTGCATGGGAAATAGAAATGACACTTTAAATTTCTGTACATTTTCTTTTTTCAGAAAAAGAACATTAGACTCAAAGATAATACAGTAAAATCTGTTTTAGCAAACACCAAAGTTATGGAAAAATTCTGTCCATAATTGAAAGGTGTCTGCTAATTTAAGACTACAACAGTATTCAGTGACAAGAGACACCCTTTTTGTCATGCCCACCTTTTATTTACCTAGAAATTAAAAACTTTAACACTGAGCTTAGCCTAAGGTGTATACAGATAAATTCTACAGTACAAGTCACTTAGGTCATGTATGCACATTTACTCATTTTATATTAAATAAAAATTATTCTTTTAAAATTTAACACTAATTTTCTTTAACCAAAGTCTATTCAATCCTTATTATTGAATGCGCTGCACCTTAACTGTCACCAAGAAACTTCCAGATGAAAATTATCAATCACTATTGACTTTTACGATGGTGGCCATGTACTAAACATGGGTCAAAATAAGAGCACATCGAGTGGAATCATCACAATATAGGATAGTATGAATTTGTTTATCCATATGCATAGCTTTCATTGTGACATGACAGTGCATGACATTCAATCCCGGTTGTACTGGATCAAACCTTTAGGATCATTTCATCAAAACAAATGTCTACATAGTTTAACATTGATTTTGCCTTATGCACCTATCGTGGCATCTAAATAATGATCTTCCAAAGGAATATGGATGTATACAAATCCAAATGAAGTGAATACTTGCCACTGAACCCATTTTATCCTGTTTACCAATTTCAACTGCAGTGCCTGATTCCTGAGAAGCAATTCTAAATACATTGTGGTAAAACAAAGCATCATAAAGCAGCAGCAGCAGAAATTGTGATAACCTTCACCATGTTTACTAAAAATGTTGTAACATTGTTATTTCTTTTTTAAAGTATATAAAACTATGTATCTCTGAAAAGGTAATAAAATTTGCAACACAGTGATATATGTTTTGTTATCATTTACCAATGTATATGCTCACAACTGTAGTTTGAAATATGACTTGAAAGAAAAAAAAAACAAATTAAAAACTTACCATGATGTTCAGTGAATCTTTTGTTCAAGAAGATGAATGAAATGCTCCAAATAGTATGTGAATAAAACAAAGATAATTCTATTTCTAGTATTCTGGTCCAAATTTGAAGTTCTAACACTGTTAGTTCAAAAGTTATAATAATTTTACTAAAATTGGACAACAAAACATCTGGAACAATTTGTTTACTTCACATTCTAGAACATATACTTCAGCGTGCAGTTTCTCATGAAAACTTGTCACAAATTAATCCTAGAAATCTTTCAGTAAGAAAAAGGTAATTAATCAGTACAATTTTTGTTCAAATTTTGAAGTCCACATCATCACTATGTCAGTAATAACAATATAATAAATCGTGGCTGCAACCGAGATGAAAAATCATCCCGGACCCATTCCTCTTGAAAGCCTTCAAAGTCAGCTTCATTCTCCGAATCACTGTCGAAAAGTGCATGAAGCCATGCATCGTCTCTTTCATCAACTTGATTCAATTCTAACCCATCATTTAAGTCAATATTATCATCAGAATCATCCAAATGATCAACTTTAATGTCGCTACCCTTGCTATCAACATCCATGTTTACATCTGAGTTGTCGTCCATCATTTTATCGATCGATTTTCAAGGCAACAATTTCTTTTCCAACCACGTTTTTTTTTTTTTTAAATTTCACTGCGCATGTGTGCTTTAACCATTTCCTGTGTTGGTAAAGTAGTACACATATATATGTGTGATGAATAACACGTGTTTCTAGAGACGCTATACACATACATAGTAGAGTACGCCCGTAGTTGTATTCAGGATAAAATGGGATACTACAACCACAGGCGTATTCAGGATAGAATGAGGTATTACGCCCGTAGTCGTATTCAGGATAAAATGGTTTAAACATATGCAGAATCAAATTCTAAACAATGACACCCATTACTGAAAGGCCTACATGACCCGTGTGACTTGTATTATAGGGTGATCATCCTATCCTGCTACCAAAAAGATTAACTTTACAATAAAAATGATATTATGAATATCTATTAGGAGCTTCAGTCCATCAAAAATCAGCTGTCTGTTAGGACAGGTTTCTCATAATTTTAAATTTATGCAAGGATGTAAATGTTCATTTAACTATTTAAATAAATCACTTTTTCCCACTGATCTGATTCATTACTGATGAAATGCACTTTATAGTTGTAAATCATCATTTCACCAGAAAAATGTGTCAAATTATAAATCAATGCATATTAGTATCAATAATATTTTGACAATTCAGTCAACTCAGCATATCTGCTACATTTATTGCAACCTAATTAATGACTTGATATAATTTTTTTTAGATTTTATCTAGAATTTTTGTCACCAATTTAGTTATCTCGCAAAACTGCTAACATTTATGTTTCAATTTGAGAAAATTTTGCAATCTACATAACTTAATGCCATCAATGCAAAAATATAAATTTAATGCCAATCTGAACTCAATATAAATACTTCTGACACATACATATTTTAACACATACCATCTTTACTCTGAATCGGGCTGCCAAACCCTTTGTCCATGTTGACAGCAGCACTAGCATTGACAGTTTGATGGACAGAGTGGGCAATGCCATTAACAAAAGTTGGGGTGCTCCATGTCCATTGTACAATGTCTCCAGTCTGGACCTCTACATAGTTTGGCTTAAAGGCATAGCCTTCACCAAAGTCTGCAAAAATATAAAGAATGATATTTTTAACTGCATGATGATTCCTTACTTTGTAAATGAACATTCTGAACTAATCACAGGATTAAACTGATTCAGTGAGTAGTCTTTTTTCTTGATAAAAGGGGTCATGTCATTCGCTATTTAGGATCTTTTCATTTGTTTTGAAGAATTACTACTTTATATTGCAAATCTGTTTTTCTAGCTTCGAAAAATGCAAGCATGATTGAAAAATTAGTTTCAATGATCAGTAAGTCAAGTCAAACTGCCAACAGCAAAGATCATGATCTGCCATGGCATAATGTGTCTGCAGACCAGGGTCTATGTTGTTTATTTTACTGATTACTCCTAACAAACTGCACAAAATGATGTTGGAGAGTAGGTTTTAAAACAAACATTTTCTTTCACAAGGCAATGCACCAACAAAATATTACTGAACTAAGTTAAAATGTCACTGAGCCATGCTGGTTACTAAAAGTGTAAACAGATGGACAGAGGGAAGTGATAGATGGAATAGGTGTTACAGTACTTCTACAACTTAATACTGGCCTTATACAACTAAGTTCAAGAGAGAAATCATAAGTAAAATTGTGGACAGAAAACTTCAGAATTTACTGATTCCCTCTGACTGGGAAGTTGTACTTACCTGGATCAGTTCCCTGGTTGGTGATTTGAAAAACTGTTGCAGTGTCCTCAATCTGGCAGATCACCTTAGTTGGGTAAGTTAATTCTATATCACACACATGGCCACCAACTGTTATTTCCACATCTGAAGAATCATTGCCAAACCCACTTCCTGTTACAGTGATTTTGGTCCCTCCCTGTACCGAACCCTTGATTGGATAGACATTTGTCACTTCCAGTTTCACATTTACTGTTGGTACAGCACCACTATTAAAGAGCAAATATTTTGGTGTGATATATGACAACTTATTTATTTGAACCATGTGGGAAGCTTGATTATGCTTGCTAAACAAAACTCTCTAACATGGACCGTTATAAAGTTAAAAATATTGCTGTCAGATGTGTCCTATATGTTGCTCAACATGACTGACTTTCAATTTATATCAAACGACAAATAAATCAATCTACTGGAAAAAAATATTTATATTTAAGTTCAGATTTTAAACATTTTGATTTAGTAATCTAGAAATAAGTACATTTAAGATGACATCATTTGAATTACTGTTTAATTATATACAGAATGTACAGTAAGTCTCAGTATAATAATAATAATAATAATAATAATAATTATAATTATAATAACCTTTTGTATAGAATAAGCCCATTTGTTCAACAAAATAATCTTCCCCGCGTCTTTGTAAGTAATGTACAATGTTTTACAAGCTGAAATGTTGTTAGACAACAAAGCTATTAAGCTAGATAACTGTATAATGTAGTTAACTGCTATTATAAAACATGTACAATGCACTACATGGAAGTACATTTTAATATACAGTATTCATATAAAAAATAGTAGCAAACATGTATTGGGGGGGATAAACTAATTTTAATTATGTAATACTTACCTGATAATATTTCATTGCTTACATTTCCTGGATGCCAAGTCCCCATTCCAAGTTAAATATTCCCAGTCTTCCAATTAGTAATTGGAGGTCCAGAATTGAAAATAATAAGGTCCCAGTCTGATTCTTTATATGGAGCATTTTCCTTTTTTCTACTTGGACCAAGACTATGTGACATCAGAACAGGGGGAGGGAATTTATGCAATAGTAGCAGGTGAGTATTACATAATTAAACTTAGCTTACCCCTACCCAACAAAAGTACAACCCAGAAAGCCTCTTGAGACTGGAAAGCTTCTATGTGTCCGCAGCCTGAGAAGGTTTTGGGTTAAAGTCTGAGAAGGGGAATGTTCATTGCATCAAACACCCAGACTCCCTCCTCCTCTAACAAATGATCAAGCAGGTGGGAGGAAGCTAGGGACCCAAATGGAAAGAAAGGACCTGCTACAGCCAACCCTTCTGGGAACTTTTCTGAGGCCACCAAAATGGAAAAAGCATCATCATCCTAAAGCTACTCTCGAAGTTTGACAGGACTGTCTTTCCCGGCATCCCTCTCTGATATGTTTTGTGTTGTCCTGTGACCACTCATGAGGAATATTGGGATTAACTCTACAAACTGTCCTCCTAAATGAATGGGATCATTGATCCAGTCTTGATGGTATACGAGGAGAAAGGTGATTCACCTCTTTTATGCTGGATGAGGTCAGAGATAACTAATAAAATCCTTGGTTTGTCATATCCACCATACCTTGAAATAAAGGCAAGGACCTACATGATATCATGGGGGGAAAAGACTCACTACCAGGTAAAACTGGTCCCCTAATCTCAAAGGAATTAAACCTAAACATATGGAAGGGGGGATGATGATCCAATCTCCTTTTCCAGATAGGCAAGCAAAACCCAATTCCCAATTCCCACTGGGACTGGATGGAAACAGAGATTGGGATACTGACCCAATCCTTGCCCACAGACTGATCCCTTTATGCTTGGAGTTTGGCTGCTCAATGGGCAAGGTCTGGTGACCAGTAATTGACGACTAGTGCTCGGTCACTAGTTATAGACCAGTCCAACAACAAAGATCTGACAGACTAGCACAGCTCTGATTGTCAGATCAAGATCACTACTCTTGCCTGTCATCTGGAAGATGCATGTTGCTTATCACTACTCTTGCCTGTCATCTGGAAGATGCATGTTGCTTATCACTACTCTTGCCTGTCATCTGGAAGATGCATGTTGCTTATCACTACTCTTGCCTGTCATCTGGAAGATGCATGTTGCTTATCACTACTCTTGCCTGTCATCTGGAAGATGCATGTTGCTTATCACTACTCTTGCCTGTCATCTGGAAGGTGCATGTTGCTTATCACTACTCTTCCCTGTCATCTGGAAGGTGCATGTTGCTTATCACTACTCTTGCCTGTCATCTGGAAGGTGCATGTTGCTTACATCAAACTCTAGCACTAAGTCTCTAACTCAACCTTCAGAGGCTGCTGCTCCTTCCTGCACAGAAGATGCAACTCACTCTCAGGCAATTTTCCTCCACTGGAATGGACCAAGGATCTATCCTTCAGTAGCACTTACAGTATCAGTCCAGGCATCTTTGGCCCCTTTTGGGTGATCTCTAAACTATGGAAAATGCTCCTTATTTATTCCTCACAAGGACAGTTGACTTCCCTAAACTGGGAGGGATCCTGACCCCTCCTGGGAATAGATGGGGTCATCTTGTAATGACAAGGAGGAAATGGTATATTTTCTCCTTCCTCTTTAGGTGTGGCAACTTTTTGCCAAGTCCCATACAATTATTAGTCCATAGACAAAATATTCATGCATGCACAACCAGAGTACAATATACCTTGAAACATATTAATCTCTACAAGTGAAAGCATTTACAAAAAACCTGACAATCAGGAACCAAAATAGGGTAATTAATACTTACCTGCACACTAGTTAATAAAAATGGGTTAACACTGAACAGAAGTACCACCTGATAAGCAAGGCACAAAATCCATTCAATATTACCAACAGAAACACAAAACAACACTAAAATAAGGCAAGAACCGGTGAGAAAAACATTAAATTTGCACAAATAATTATAAGATTGGCCTAAAGGTGTTAGAAACAACATTGAAGGCAATTATCAATCAGCAATCTTGGCATGTGTGTAACTCACACAAAGTCCATGGATGAAGAGGAAGATATTGCATTGTGACTCAAGAATCACATTGCGACCATGTTCTTTTCAAATCCTGGCCTCCCATTACTAATTGGTGGATGAAATATTTAGCCTGGACCGGGGACCTGGTATAATTCCAGAAAAGGGAAGCAACGCAACAGAAGCAGATATTGTATTACTGCTATTGAACCATATATTAAAGACATTACTGGTGCTTTGTTTTAAAATTAGTACTGAATTATAAAAATCAAACAAATGATTGTTCTGTTAAGATGATTCCTAAAACCCTTGGATGAGTCATATGACCTTATATACTGGGTGGAAGGGAATCCATAGTTTGGCTCCAGAAAAAAAAACAATTCTCATAACATTAAGACTTGGGTTTAGATAAATATGTGTTGTTTAAGATGAATCTTCATTCATATATATATATGTTCATTTCCCAAATATTTAAAATTATTTGCAGGACAACCATGTAATAATTTGTAGACTAGTAGTCCCTACAGTACCCTATTATAGCCAAGTTCTTGTATGCAATGCAATACATGTGATTCAAGTCACAGTACACAGGACAAATTGAATATATCTTTTGAAATCTCAACCAAATAAACCCAATATTAAAAATACTATGTAACATACTTGCTATTTACAGCAAATCCATTTCCTCCAACATTGAGTTTGATGTACTGGGAGCCAGGACTTAGTCCTGAGAAAGAGGCTGTCACATCTGTGTCACTGTAGGATGTAATGGAGGCCACCACATCTCCTATCAAAAGGGTGGCTGCACTGGATGAAGGCCCAAATCCTGACCCTGAAATCTGAATGGTGCCATCTGAAAATGTCAACAACATGCATATCATTAAAACATTTAATCTTCAGTTTGTGGATGACCTGTATTAACACAAGAAATGTTTGAAATGCACATCTGAAAATTACCCAACATCCACTTGACAATAATATCATCATCTAGTAGAATCTTTATAGCTTGAGCACCCAAGTATGCTCAAGATGAGCTTATGCTGGCATTTTTAATATTTTTATCAAAAACCCATTTCCAACTTCCAAATGTCTTGAATAAACCTTTAACAGATACTGTTGTACTTTTCAGATATATTAGCCAATAAGACATCATATCCATGATTAGAATAATTTCATACTGTGAAATTATATGACAATGTTTAACAGATTCCAGTACAAAAAGGGCAGCCATTCTGGATAGCAACTTCTTATTGCAGGGGTTTATCCCTGTAGATGGCAAGACCAAGACCATGTAATAGCATGTGCATTTCCATCAGAACACCCCCTTGCTTATCAACTTATCCAAAATGGATGTGATCAGTCATCAATGTTTTTTCTTATAGAATATTCTAAATGTGGTATAGTCCTACCAACACATGATTTTTCCAAGTTTTTACTTTGTAGATTAAGTGGCTCATCTTATTCTGGTATGATTATTACTCAAAATTACTTAAATCAACATAGCTGTAGTAAACATATGTATTAATTACCATCAACTTGAATAATTCTGTTTGAGGGATCCAAAATTTAAGTCCATGAGGATTACAATAATTGTTGTAAACATTCTAAAACAAGTAAAGCTTTTTTGTTCAAGAGCCTACTCTGTTGAAGCTAAATGGACTGTACTTGCTCTACTCTCTGGCAGGTTTAAATCAACCATTCTGCAATATGTACAACTAATTCTTAACATTTCACTGGTAAGAAAAATAATTGCTTCAAACCAAGCTCAGACTAAGTGCTGTTCCATTAAAAAATACATGGGATCCAGGAAAGGCACTTTTAAAGTGGGGTACTCACCCATAGATGCAATTTAAAATTTGTTATCATTTTAATATTAACTCTGTGAAATCAAAGTACTCTGGCATATATTTTTAAAAAAACTGCCTTCCCTGGGTACCATGTATGTTTAAATGGAACAGCCCTAAATAGATAACTAAAATCAACCAAATGGCCACAGAATTTAATTGAAATTGAAAATGAAAACCTCTGGAAAAATGAGTGCTGATTAGAAAAATAGCACTGTATGAAACTGGAGATTTTTTTTTATTTTGGACAAAAGAACAATTCACATAAAAAGCAGCAGAACATGAATTCATAATGAAGAGACTGAAAGAGATGAAGAGAGGGAGAGTGATACAGAGGTATTCAATGAACACAGAGGCCCCACCACTGTGCCTGAAGACTGACCTAAACACAAAAGCATAACCAGATGCACAGACATGCAAACAGACAGACAGTCAGGTAAGGGCAGCATTTTATGCCCTATCACTGTCATGATGGAGCAAAATAAAAATGTCAGATAGAGAAAACCAGTCATAGAGACTGGTACATTACAAGAGACAGAGATTTTCAGACATACAGATAGATGTATAGCACAGACAGAAAACCAGTCATAGCAACTGGTACATTACAAGAGATAGAGATTCACAGACCTACAGATAGATGTCTAGCAGAGACAGAAAACCAGTCATAGTGACTGGTACATTACAAGAGACAGAGATTCACGGACATACAGACAGATGTCTAACAGAGACAGAAAACCAGTCATAGTGACTTGTACATTACAAGAGACAGAGATTTACAGACATACAGCTAGATGTATAAGGATAAACAATTTGATTTACTCTGAACTCCCAGAATTGATGGTGTGATATTGGTGATGTTTGCTGTCAGTGCAGAATCATATGTAAAGAAGCTGGGGGATGTCAGGTTACTTCCATTTTGTTGCACAGTCACTGACACTGTCTGGGTTGTTGCCTGGGAATATAAGAGATGACCTCTTTCAAATTTAAGATCATAATATATGATCCTGAATGCAAAGACATTTTGAAAATTAATGAACTTTCACTTCACTGGATCTGTCTGACCATAGCTATACAGCATTAACCTTAATCATGTGAAAACTGATCCTTCATTTAATGACTGGTGAAATAAAAGAGTGCATAAGTTTCATCTTTAGAGGGTGACTTTCATGCAGTTTTTAAATACAAAAGATACAAAAAAGAAGTTTCCATTACAAATACAAACTGAATTTAGATGTGCAAGATGCAAAAGACAATTGAATGTCATGATCTGTTTGTCTGATTTCATTGTTATCAATCACATAGTACTTCATATCAAACTCCTGTGGAACTCAGTAAAGGCACTAATAACAATTAATAATTTAGTAATAATATATTCATTTTTATTTTAACAAAGCTCCAAAATAGGTGCCTTTCCATCTGAACTTGTTAAAATTTCCTCTAATAAAGGTATTCCCAAATCTAACAATTTTCTAGCTAATTTAAAAAGAATGTTCAGAAGATGTACCAGGTAAGCTACTTCCTCTACTTAACATGTCCATTTAAATAGGCTTTTTCCTATTGATTCTTTTCTTGAAGCATGGATGATTTTTATATCAAAATGTTGCACTGCTAAGGAAACACTGAAGTTGATAAGAATTGGGTGTACCTCATATTACACATAATCTCAAGTTTGCAAGCCACTGCTCAGTTTCTCACCAACATAAATTGTATATGAAAAAATGCAACCAGTTACATGGCAGCTGCATATAAATAAAACCTGATCAATGGGAATGATAATATTTCATTTTTAAATTTCTAAAACATGAAACACACAGCAAGTTCTTGTTCATTTTATGTTATCTTAGATTTTTTAAAATATTAAAATGTGAAAATGAAAGTGATTTGTTTGTACCTGTTTTTGGTATGTGGAATACTTGCATGAACTCAGCTCCTTCGTCTTGACTATAATTGAGACTGATCAGAAATCTGGCAACATATGCTTTGCACATATAAAGTTAAAATTCTGGAGCAGTGATAGCAACTATCCATGATCCTTCAGTGAAGAATAAATGAATCTTATTTTTTTCACAGTTCTAAGAAAGGAAAGATAATAATTTAGCTAAATTATTAAACAACAACTAGTGAAAATGGTATTATCATGATGGTGAAATGACAGGAAACTTGAATGACATTGTTTTGAATATTCTGAGCACGAGGAATTAGCTGATGGAGAAACGAAACAGTAACTTGCTTTTCATGCAACTAAGAATGAACTGATGAAGTAATATTTTTATTTATAGTCATGCATCATCATCATTTTCAGCATCTCAAAAATGACACTTGCACTTGTCAATCTCTGAAAGCTGAAACCTTTAATGTTGATGTCCCAAAAAATTTAAACCTCGCAAAATTCATTTAATACGGGTACTCACAAATTTGGTACAGGTAAACAAAATCAAAATAAATTTGGTACAGGTAAACAAAACCAAAATAAATTTGGTACAGGTAAACAAAATCAATAAATTTGGTACAGGTAAACAAAATCAAAATAAATTTGGTACTTACAGAGGCAGGAGTAAAACAGACAATCTGGGCTGGATTAATGGAAGTGATGATGCACGAGACAGTTCCAACTTTAACAGCAGCATCTTCAGCAAATCCATAGCCAGTCAGTGTTAAGGCAGTACCACCTTTGCAACGGATAGAGGTAAAAATTAGATCAAAACCCAAAAAGTAATTCAAAAATACTTAAATCAGTGAAAAGAAGCTATAAACATTGACAGCTTTCTGTGGGAATTAAGATATGACACTAGTGACTTGAAAACTACAAAGTACACCATCACATAAAAGATCAAGCGGCAAGCTTACTCAGGCACATATGCAAATTTCTGGATGGGTGGATTTTACATATTTGTCCATCACATGCATGGTTTCTAAACATACCCCCAAAAGCAGTCTAGTTTGACTTCCAAGGTTATTCACTATATTTATTATGAAGCAAATACAGACAAGGTACCTGACAAGAACCCGAGACTCTAGCATACAGACTATATTGAATTTTTCCAATGACACTGCCAGTCCTAAGTCAAAATACACTATACAGTTATTTTTTTTATACTGTTTTGGGAAAATCCCATAGATAATACAGCACATTAAGCACATGGTAAGTGTTAAATACATGTCTCATGAGACTCATCACTGCAAGAGCTCAACGAATCACTTGTGAAGATTTCTAACTCAAAAATAAGACAATGTTCTACTACAATAGTAGTTTAGAACAAAAAAGAAGATTACTTATCTACTCATAATGAGAAAACATTAAAGGTTCAACTTTTAATCGCTATATTGTGGCATTGTTTGCAATACATACTAATGGAAGTTTGCAGTAAAGCAGTGTTATTCCAATATTATTCTAAGTCTTCTCAAGACACCACCCTCCATACATATATAAATGACTGTTTGAAGTGTCCCCAGCCTCTATGCTCTGCCTCCCAAGGAGAGATCAGAACTGATTCTGCAACTGGAGACAATCTATAATAATACCCAAAACTATGAAGTTACAAACTTGAAAGAAGCACAAGTTGCAAAACATTAATGTTGCACAGATGTTTGCAAGTCTAGACAAACAGGATCACAAAATTCCAACTTTCCCTTCAAAAAGTATGCAGAGAGACCTCCAAAATTAGCAAATTTACCTCCCAAGCTTCCAGATGTAGGACTCATGCTACTGATTCCACCTGTGTATTGAAACATAACAGCACTTCCTGTGGGATGAGAGGCCCTGCCTTTACCACTCACTGTTACCTCCACCTTGTGGCTTCCAATAGGGCCATTACCGATATTGCAGTTGATAGATGTGCTTGTAGCAATGGAGACGGTACACTCCTTGCCACCAATCATCACCTGATTATTGGAGGTTGTGGTGCCATCAAATCCTGTCCCTGTGATGGTTACTACAGTCCCTTGTGCAAGAGTACCTGTGTAATAAATCCAAATATTAAGTCCAATATGTCCAAATATTTCAAGCATGTTGAAAAAATATAATGTTACATTCTTTGTATTTGTTATTTTATTAGCTCTACCACCGAGAATGACTTAGATGAAGAAAAAAATTTCACGCAAAAAGATTTAAGTTCAAAACCCAATCAAAGTTTAATGGAAAATTAGAAAATCTAAATATAAACGCAAAATTAATTCAGACTTGATTTATCCAATGTTTTGGCATACAGTAACAATTTCTTGGAACAAATATCTTCTATCTGTCCTTGAATAAATCAATAATCCCAATTCCTTATTAAACTGTACAAAAGAGGGTGAACAAAGGCAACAAGATTAAATGAGTTTAACTGTAAATCACCGACTGCAAAATGAGAGTTTAGATAAGAGACTAAAACATACAAAAAACACAGTGATGTGGTACTTACCACTAGAGGGGCTGATAGCAGTGACAGTAGGAGTTACTGCAGAACTCCAATGAAAGCAACAGTCTCCTATGCATTTGTTAGGGATGTCATTGATGTAAACCAATGCCTTAAAAAAAATGAATACTTGTAACTAGAGTAACAACACTGGCACACTAACCACAAATCCCTGTGCTTTTAAATATTATGAATATTAAAACCTTCCATCTTTACCACCACCACACCATACATACCTACCATACATACATCCCAACCTTTTAGAAGTGAAAGATCAGAAGGCAGGCCAGGCTTAGGAGGAAATGTTGTAATAAAGAGACAGATAAGAAATATCATAGTATCCCCTGCTAAAGCACAGGATATAATATCAATACAAATAATAATGCAATTAGGCCACAAATTAAAAAATATCTAAAATGGCATGACACAAGCTCAGTATTCTGTGCCTTAAAAATTCATTTCTTAAAGGTTAAATATGGAGGTTTCTATCTAAACTTAATTAAGAATCTTCCATTATTGAAAATTAAAAATATTCAGTTTCTATGAAGTTGTATAGCATAGTTTATGTATAACTGTCTTTTCAAAGTCCTACTCTCGCCCATGTAGGAGCAGGCATTCCCCCACCACCACTACCATAGGTAGAAAGAAAGTGATGCTATCAGGCGAACAAAGAACTCACAAATGTAGATGTTCATGCAAAAGAGATTCATGATTGGGTACAGATAATGAAATGAACAGTGACCTTGTAGAAATGTAAAAATGATTAATGCCACATCTGCAGTCAAAATGAGTCATTCATGACTTAAAAAAAAAAAACCTTGAATAATGAGAATAGTTAGAAGGATTAAGAAAACACGGTGCAAAATTGGCTTTTTCAGGAATTGGCTGTTCCCGAACTTATAAAAATAAAAAATAAAAATAAAAGTCACAACACGTACCGTTAAAGTAAGTTTAAGTGATACATCAAAGATGATGCACATATTTGTGGGAGACATCGTTTACACTGATGTGATTCGGTATATGTTCAAAGAGAAACTTTAATTTACTATTTGAAAAATTTCCTTTCTTTGGTGAAGAAAGGATGTTGTAATATTGGTCCTCTTTTAAAGAGAAGAACCATTCCCCCAAATGACAGGCAGCAAAATAGTGGTATAACAGCTAGCAACAGATAATTGCCAACAAGACCTAGTCAAAGGTCCAGGAAAATGCAGTGCCCTTATGAAAGAAAATTGCAAGCAAATCCAGCAAAAGCTGTAAACCAATGTCAAAGATGAGGTTGTGCTGGCATCACGAAGGTCTAGTGAACATCAAGGAAATTGACCACCTGATTCAGTTCTCTTTGTTTCAAAGCTTTAATTCCATATTTAGAGTCTGAATCAGCAAGTTTTCTTGATGATAAATATTATATGCATACATGCCACACACACCATAAGTGGCAAAAAAGTGTAATTGGGCAAAAAAAGTGTGATCTCTATATATTACAAGCTATAATTACAGCACATATGAAAAAGACACATTTCTACTACCAACCTTGTTCTGTAGGTGGTAAAAATTCTTGTCACAAAGGACAAAATCCAAATATATCTGAACCAGAATACAAACACAAAATATACTGAAAAATTATTTATCTTCCGCACTCACTCCAACTAGTCTACATGTGTAACTTTCATTGAATGATCGTGAACTGGTATCCTGTAATGATTATAGTGAGCTGTTTAGAGTGCTGATTTACATTATTCTCATATTCTTCTTTTAAAGCTTATAAAGCAGTGTTGATTTGTCCATTTCTCTGATCTGACATGATTTGAAGTTTGAAAGATCCATCTGCTCTAATATTTTCCATTATCCACAACTCACACAGCAAAGAGTTCCACTTTACATCTGGTGCCATTTTCTTCTCTCTCTCTCTCTCTCTCTCTCTCTCTCTCTCTCTCTCTCTCTCTCTATATATATATATATATATACTGGTTCACTAACTAACTAGCATATCAATAAAATGAATCTGTTAGGGAAAGTTCACTTTTGAAGAAACCAGTCTGTTTTCTTGGAAACAGGTCATATACAGTTGCTATAAACAGTACATAAGGAAAGTGATCTTAAGCTATTCTTACACAGCATTCACCTTTTTAATAATATTCTCAAATTTATATGAGTGAAATTAAAGAGATGATAATAAAAATGACAAAAATAACTTTTTATTGCTTTATTTTTATTTTAGTTTGTAATGTAGCTGAAAAGCATAATCCATAAACAGTTTAGTGAAAACTTAATTTGGTGAAAAAGAGCATAATGATTATGCCAAAAGTGTAATGGTTGGCATGTATGCATATGTATGAAAATTCCAGCAATCCTCTACTGTCATTTTCAGTCATTACAGAGCTCTTTAATGTATGTTATACATGCACATCCTAATTAGAAAAATGGTCACTAGTCAAGCAAAATTTTCTCAAGAAAGATTAAAATCTAACTATCAGCTTTTAAAGACAAACAGATTACTTTTGTTTCATGAATAGATCTTTTTTAAGCTAGTATGTAACACTGCAAAACAAAAAGATTAAACAATTAATACGCTGCCTTGGAAAAAGGGCATGAATCTTTCCATGAGAACATCTGCATACAAGCATGGCTCAACATTATGACATCCCAATCCTCAGCTTTTTCATTATCATTTTAAGAAGCTATCTTAATCTCAATAGTACAAAGATGAATCAATGCAACAAAGTAAAATAAATACTATACAATTTAAAAAGTACATAACTACAATGCTGTAATATGTAACAGTAGAAGCTTTGTAACCTGGCTGCTAATGAGAACAATGAATTCTGCTTGTGACCCATAGGCATGACATTTAAAAACTTTAGATATTTGTATTGCATAGATAATGACTTACCTGTGGACAGGTGTGGGGTGTACGTAGCATGTCTCCTGGGATGGGATTGTACCATGCCCCTCCATCCCAGTCTGTTAATACCACCAGGGAGGGATGCAAGCCACTCAACTGAGAAGCATCAACCTGCATATAAAATTACAATATCACCAATTAATTTTTTTTGCAAACATTGTTCAATTATTTGTATTCAATATGTGTAAAATTTATTAACATTAATTGATAGTCTAAACTTCAATTTTTCTTATCTGCTCAATCGAATCTGCTGGTGTCTAGTCATAAATATAGGATGATTATGAATCGGAAATCCTGAAATCAGTGTATTTGCTCGACAAGTCCAGCATTTGACTAACACATACTCTGACCAATCAATCAGCAGTCAAAGGCTATATCAGATATCATTATATTACCTTTTCTTTGATTTGTTTATTCATTAAGCAATCAAGTAAACACCTATACAAAGTAACATTCAAAGGTCACTGGGTCTTGCTGACAGATTGTTTCTTTGTTGGACTTACCAATAAAGGTGTCACAAGATAAATTTAATTCAAAGGTGATCAGATCTAGTCTGCATGTTGCTTCTGTGTTAAAAATTAACAGATGTGTGTCAACAACAAAGACTGTTTCCTCATTTTTCTCCTACTGCTTAAACACTATAGCACAAGACAAAGAGTTGTGAAAGCTTAACTCCTAAACTAATTTTTGAAAAAAACTATAATTGAACAATTGTCCCAAGGTCTGTGCTGCACATCATTCGCTCACACCAGGTCTCTTAGCTATGCTGTCTTGTGATGTGTCAGTACCAACCATACCTTTAGAACAAAATATGTGAAGCCCAGAACCAATTTAGGAGAATATCCTAGCAACAACAATTAACATTTATTACCATTCTCCAAAACTTATTTGGGACCTGATCAAACAAAACTTCACTATTAAACTTTGCTGAAAATACCTGTCAATTAGGTGTTACATATTTTTCGGTAATAAATCTGTTTGGTGTCAATTAATCATCAAGTTTAAAAACAACAGAATGTAATAAAATAATGCTGTTGGGTAAAATTCTAAAGTACAGTGAATGAAACAAAAATTATTTATAAAATAATTATCTCAAAAGTCAGTAAATCTGGACACACTTTCTGGCACGTTTAATGAAGAGATATATATTCATTTTTTCTTTTTTGTCACAACTTATTACATCTCACTGAGTGCTCTTCTCTTAAATTTCATAAAGATGTGCTGCCACATTAATTTTGGGGGGAAAATACCCATCAAGAACCATTATAATTTCAGGATCCTTGTTATGTATGTATTATGGCTGCAATATTTACATGTGTAAATAACTTACTATATACATACTCTCTTACAAGACGAATCAGACCGCAAGCAACAAAGATCCCTGTCTGCCGTATCATAATGTGTCTGCAGATCAGGGTCTATGGAGCTTGTTCTACTAATTACTCTTAACAAACTACACAGACCCAAATCTGCTGATTCATTATGCGACAGCAGATCTGGGTCTGTGCCGTTTGCAGTTGGAATCAACTTATAAGTGACTATGGACAGTAATTTAGTTTCCTCTGTGTAAAAATTTAGGAAATGAGTGAGTACATCTGGTATTAGCTGATTAGCATGTCCAAGAAGTATGTCTAAGTTGCATTATTGATTTTTTCATAATGTATGCTGCAGTCTGAATTAATATGATGATGATACTAAGAAGCCTTTACCTATTTTGTCAGATATATTCAACAAATCACATGTTTTACAAACTGATTCTTTCATAATAAGAGGAAAGCAATGTATAATAAATGAAACAGCCCCAAGTTTACTAGCTTAAAGGTATTACCTGCACAATGCCAATGGTTTACATATAAATAGCTGTCATCAACGTAAGTCTAATATACAGATGATGGGAAAGGTTGAGCTTTAAATGGCATTGTTTCAGTTACTGTATACTGTGAATTTGTTTAGAAATATCTGTAAACTTTGCAGCCTTAGTAAATATGTAGGTAGGTACAAAAGTATGTGGTTCACCAGCGCATTAACACCATCCTGGCCAAGGAAAAAAACAAGGCTGTAATAAATATCAAGAGTAAAAACAATGAACCAATCAAAACAGATGCTTCTACAGAATGAACTTGTCACTTTTTCATGAATTAAAATTTAAAATATGTGGATATAACTAGCAACAAGGACTGTTTAAGAAATTTCCTCATAATAAAGAGTACAATATTCAAAATTTGAAAGCAAAAACACAATCATTCATCCAATCCAATTTTGATAATTTTTACCTGTAGCTGTTCTTGGTTTCCAGGCAGAGAGTTGAGTGTTATGATGAGATCAAAATTGGCACAGTTTCCTTCCTTCCTTACAAGCAAGGAGCCAATGTTGGGTATGGACTCAAGCTCCTTTTTCATCTCCTCCACCTCCAGGGTGATATTTATACCTGGAAACATACAACAAACTGTGAATACAAAGACAAACAGATCAGATAACAATAAAGTCATAACCAACCTATTGTTTGCCTCCAGATGGTAATCCAATAGAAAACAATCTGTGAACACAAAAGATTAATGGGTGTGAATGAATTGCAAATATAGTCAGCCCATGATCTAGACTCCTGATAACTTTGTTTAAAATTAGATAATTTTATATCCCCTGATAATGTACAAAGCGAGTGTGATCGCAAAACCTAACCAGACAACAGAAGATAAACCCTGAAAAAGAAAGCATGTTAAGCCATACTCTCAAATGAAAAACTTGAACCAAAACCCTAACATAACTGTTAACATAACAATACACTCACCAACACTGACAGCAAAAAGGTGACTGATAGATTTCCATTTGGGATGATGAGAAAAAAACCCAGAATGTTATCACCAATTACATAACTATCATTTTAGAAGTCTCCAGTTGATATTACAAACATTAATTATTATGTAAAAAAAAAAATCTAATCTTATTTTTGGCAACATTCGTTCTGTGACAGACACAAGAGACATAAAACAACAGCAACAACTATTTTATATCATATCCAAATTTATCTGAAATAGCAAGTTTTATAAAATATCAGAGTATATTTTGTTTCCTTCAAATCAACATTCACAAAATCCGGACCAGTTGCTATTACCACTGTCCACCCACAGAAACCCAATTTTAATACATGAAATTATATGCTCAGAGTATATTTGGAGTATCAATAAATAGTTCAATTTATAAACACAGTTCCCACAGGAGTGATTGACTTAATTAGTGACTACTCACACATGAAATGCATGTCATTCACTGTTCAAATTCTGACTCATTCACATGGTACAATACACAGTTAACCTTTTGAGATCACCCTATCACAATATACAATGCATAGTCATTACTATGGAAAGTATACTTATACAACAAGATATTTATTCCAACTTTCAACTGCACTGGTCGGAAAGGGACTTGTATGTAGGCCATTATGTGTATAGCATGCAAACATCAATGTTGTCATGAGCAAAATATAATCACTTAACCTTAGCCAGTAAAGAATAAAATGAAGGTCACAGTGACCTTGAGCTAGAGGAGATGACTTTAACATGAGAAGTACACAATGAAGTTTAAACACAATTTTTAAGTGTTATATATTTATATGCTTGAATATTAGTCTATGACTATATTCTATTTTTAGATAGAGCTATAAATACGTGTTTACTAGTTTTAAACTAAGCATTCATAATGAACCTGTTTCCATTGGTTTGGATTAATTTTTTATTCGATGGTTGAGTATTGCAACACAGGTCAGGTGGGTTGTATTTCGACTTAAGACAGGAATTGTGAAAAATGTCACTAGAGAGATATTGCAACATAAAGTCGTAACAGAGTTGTGGAGATATATGTAAAGTCAGAATTGATTCATTCCTAATTCCTATTTCCTAGTACTGTTCTTGTTTTAATATCAATCTGCAGCCGTATTTAATGTTGTGTTTAGATTTACTTTGAGAGGAATCATTTATTTAAATTATTTACTGGAATTACAAAAAGTGTTCATGTGATGATCTGGACTAAAGTAAATATCTTATGATTATTGTGACTTCACTCAAAGACATTCTAGACAATGCCATTGTGATATATCAAGACAGCTGGCACTTCAGCATATTCAAGGATATTGGCACATCATCTTATTCAGGACATGGATTCATTTGGAATACTATTTTATTTTGGATTTGTGATGTAACTTTATGGATTAGGTTGGATTTATTTCATAATACTGAAAGTTCCTATTAAAATTTCCTTTTAAAACTGAAAGAATTAAATTATTTCTAAACTTTTACAAAACA
The DNA here is from genome assembly GCA_016617855.1 of Megalonaias nervosa. Classification (NCBI taxonomy): domain Eukaryota; kingdom Metazoa; phylum Mollusca; class Bivalvia; order Unionida; family Unionidae; genus Megalonaias; species Megalonaias nervosa. The sequence goes on from JAECUM010000869.1 coordinate 181,429, forward strand.
TGTTGGTTTTGCTTCTTTCTGCAGAGTGTAACAATTGTCACCAGAGCATGAAATATAAGTCACAAAGGCCTATTTTTGCAGTAAGGATGTAGTAGTTAAGATGCATCTCCACTCCAAGTTTCATGATTATTGGTAGGATACTATATATACCAACATGCAAAATTCCATGTGGTCATGAACTAAACACAAATACTTAACCAAAGCCAGCAAAAGGTGAAATATAGGTCACAGTGACCTTCCTTTGTTGTAAAGGTGTGGTACCAACATATATGCATGCTATAATAAATTTTAAATATGGGTCATAGTGACATAATGTTGTAATATGGGTTTAGTATTTATCAAGATGCATCTCCTCACAATATTTCAGGACCCTAGGAAGCATGGCATGTACAAAATATACAAAACACCAATGTAGTCACAAGCTAAACATAAAAAGTTAACCAAAACCAATGAAATGTAAAATATATATCAAAATGTCCTTATTTCAATGCATGGATGTAATACTAATAGAGGTTTAATGATTCTTGCATTAACAGTGCTTGAAAAATAAAGCATAAAATTTAATTAAAGTGAAGTGTAAAATAAGGGTCACAGTGACCTGTATTTGTGATAATTGTAAAGTACTTATCAAGATAAATCTGCTCAGCAAGATTCATGATCCCAGATACAAAATTATACATCCTGGGCACAAAGAAACCAGTAGTCATGAATTAATGCAATAATAACTTTACCAAGAATTTACAAATAATGCATGTATATGTATAATTATCCCCCTGGCCCCTTCCCCAAGGGGGGAGATGCCATAAAACCCACTCCAAACTGTTGCTTATGAGCTAGCAAAAAGAAACATTGAGCTGTATTTAGGGTGTAGATATGTACATGTTTTTACATGTGCAGACAATGACACCAGGGATAGCACAACAGCTCTCCTCTATTTCATAGATGCAAGCTAAAAATTATGGCTAATTAATTGAATTTATTTGTAAATTGATAATAAATTCCACTTATAATTTATGGCCAACATTTACAACAGGACATGGTGTACCTGACTTTGTTTTCCCAATGAAAGTTACGCTGATTGTTCCAGTGACAGGTGGTGATGCTGCTGCTATCCTTGATACCACACTTGCCTACAAGCAATGAAAAATAAATCAGGATTGACATCATGAATTGTCAAAATATACAATGTATATAAAATCACCTTCAACAATTATGCAAGATGATCCACATTACTTGATTATGCACAATTTCCCGATTTTCTTAGTGGTAGTAAAAGTAAGAATCTTACTTCAAATATCAGGAAACACAAGAATTCTGCCCGCTCTGCAATGGCATATTCCAAACAACCAGCAAAGTCACTGAAGCCTGCAAAGTGTCACCATAACCTGTGACAAGCAGCAACCTCCAAGATGAATAAACCCATCAAATTTCATTATTGTATATGCAACAGTGTCAGAGAAAACGAGTTCAATGCAAGAACTTAACAGTGATGCTTACGCCAACAATAAAGGTAATGCTGCTTGAAAAGTGATATCAATGTCTCCAGAATGCTTTGATCAATATCTTCAGAATGCTTTGATCAATATCTTCAGAATGCTTTGTAGGCAAGATAATAAACCAAGAAATAAAGAATAAGCCTGACTATCCAAATCCCATATATCAAAACTACCATCTGATCTTAACTGAACTGATGATCCTCAGCTTTATCACATCACAATTGGTATGATCCATATACCCCCCCAAAATATATGCACATCCAAACTAAACAGGTGTCCTCCCAACAGTTCAGATAAGGGCTGTTCCAGTAAAACATATACCCCCCGGGGAGAAGGCACTTTCAAATTCAACCAACCCACAACAGAAGCAATTTTAAAAAATTATGATCCACCGTCAGATATGTTTTAATCAAAAAACACTGCCCCCTACAGAAGCATATTTTTTTTTACATAATTTCTGGCTATTGGTTAGTGGGTGGTAGAAGCGATTTTAATATTGTGTTGGGGACAGAAGCGATTTAAATGACAGCTGGCTGGAGGTAATCTACTGGATTCTTACAGATCATATAACCTACTGCATATTTTTATTTGTATTCATTCATTATAGTCAATCTTTTGTCCTTTTGTTTGTTTGTCTGTCAGCCATGTATGTCTCTGATACTGTGAAATCACAAATTTTCTTGGTGGCTTATTTGTAGATGTCATTGATCAGTCCCTTAATACCTACTAATTTAATGTCCATGAATATAGATTTTATATTAAGGATTTCTATTCTAATACAAAAATCATGAATTTGTATCCTTACTAAACTGTGTGTTTACTAAAGTGATCATTATGTTTTGCTATTTTTCTTTGTTCTCAGGCATGCTGCTTTTGATTAGAATAATAGTTAAATCTTGTATTGCTTTAAATGTGTGGTCAGATGCTATGATTCCCTTGTTATTATTTTTTTCAATAAATGTTTTGGTAAACGTATAATACATGATTTGTCAGAAAAATCATTAATGCCTGTGAAAGCGATGTTGCATTATTTCTGCCTACTTTTACACTATATCATTTCTTTTAAGAACATATATTTCAGTTACCGATGTCTTATTTATATGCCTTGTTTTTTTTAAGACTAATATAAAGTTTTTAAAAAAAGAAATAGAGCAAGTCAAACATTTTTATATCATAAATTAGATTTTAAAAAATGGATGAAAGTCAAGGAATCATTTTTTCCCAGAGTACTCGTAAAATTAATGTCACTGCAGTTAACTGTATTGTCAACAGCATCATCATCATCAGTGATGGCCTAGCAGTAACATTCTGCACTTTTAATCCAGTTGTCACAGGTTCTATCTCCCACTTCTAGTCTTTCATACAAGACTTATACCTATGGTCTGAGGGGCTTCCATGGCAGAGTGGTAGAAGATACTTGTCATGTGATTACATGCCTCCAATGTGTAAATGAGAATGTTGCCAGTTATTTGTGGAAGGTCAGTGGTTCAACGTAAGTGGTGTTTGGTGTCTCAAAAGTACTTGGATTTTCTTCAGCAGTAAAACTAGCTGCCATATATAGATTCTCTTCATCTGAAAATGGTATAAAGGCCATAATGATCTACCGAAACTGGAGATCTCATGTCTAAATGATTTTGGCTGTTGGAGATAAACATCAAATCAACAGAGGCTCCATGTGTCCAAGTGTACTAAGGTGCTTGCTTTTACAGATCACTTGCACATCTCACAGAGTTTTTGTCACAAATCAACCAATTTGGGTTGGTGGTCTTTCGGGGTTCTTCCTCCGCCTAATATACTGTTAACCCCCACCAAAAAAACAAAAATCAAACCAAACTAAATCAACCAACTAATCAACTGTGGCATTAGCAGCAAAGGTACTAGTCCATCATTTTTTCCACAGCTGTATGAGTTTATAAATTTTGACTCTAGTAATTTTTGTACACCTTTGAATATTGTCAATTATGCCTTTCTGACAGTTACCTAAAAGTCATCATCAGTTGGTACAAATGGATTTTTCATGGTGAGCATAAGAGATGGATAAGTCTTAAGTAATCCTGCATCACACGCTGCCGAAAAGTTTACATTTTAGCTCACTTAAAGTTTCTCTAACAATGTCCATTGTTCCAACCAGAACTGTAATAACTTATTCAAGCTATATTCACTGATATCTGGAACTGTGCAGCTGTAATAAATATTTGTAACAAAGTATGAGAATGCATCAGTGTTTTTCAATGATGCATTTGAAATGAGCAACAACCAGAATCAACAAACCAAGAAATTAAATTTTTCACATCTCTCAGGCAGAAGTACAGTGTATAATCATAATCTGCCAAAAGATTTTTCAATCTTTAAATTTGCCAATTTTTGTTTCCAACCATACTGATTCAGTGGACATAAGCACCTGAATGGACAGAAACAGACCAGAACAGATATAACCAGAAGGTCAAAATTGATTTGAGTAGCTAAATTCACGTGGTTTAGTTAACTGTACACCATTTATTGTCTTCCCTTTGATGTAATTTCTTACTGAAGCTGAGAAAATAATGTTGCACTCATCAAAAAAGAGGCACACTTCTACTCATTATTGTTGTTATTATACTTCTCCATTCCAGCCTGTTCTTATGATCTTGTCCCCCCACATACTGTTTGTCTTGTTTATGATATGTATCTAAATTTGTCACTTACTTTTCCTACTACTATACTAGTTGTTTGTGAATATGCGTATCAATGTGAAAAGCAACAGGGAGACAAAATCCAAGATAGAAAACCTCTACATTTCTGGATGTATTCTGCTTAGATTCCATGTTTCTGCACAAAACTCAAGAGTTCAAGACTCACTGTACTAATTCAGTTCCCATTGTAAACCTGTACAAACACCTTGATATTAAAATTCAATAACATAAAATTTTGAGTCCTCGTGATCAAATTTGTATCAGTATAGACACATCTAAAATGACAGCTTTTGTGAAAAGAAAACCATAACAGCTGCACCATTTTCTGGATCTACACAAGTTTGAAATGTGTGCTTGCAATACTACACTAAAGAGTCCAGTGCTGATTTCAGCAACGAGTCTTCCAAACTCAGGTCTGTAAAGGGACGGAAATTATGTTAATAAAACAATGTCCCTGACTTTTTTTTCAGTTATAAGTAAGACAAGCTCTCAAAAGATTCTTTTTACTAAAATCTTACTTTCATTATCAACCAATCTGTGACAGTCAAACCTATATGTACTCTATTTTATCTTCACTGATTTATAGTATGGTCTCATTCTTTCATATCCATAGTAATGTGAGTCCTTCAACAACTCTCAATGGTTGTATGCCTTTTTCAACCATGCTGACTGGACACACTGTAAGATAATGTTCAAGTAACAGAAATACCATGGGATAACCAGAGACCAATAAAATCAAATAAAATGGTCAAGTTATCTCCCTGCAGGGATGCTGCCAGGATTTCAGGATTTAATCTAAGTTTTGTGTGTGTGTGTGTGATCTCTAATGAGGAAGTGGTGGCAGGAGGAATAGCCATTGTTAAATATCTCTCTAATACTTAAATATCTGTCACTCGTTCTTACTGTTCCACTCTGTTAAGGCTCTACTGAAATCAAAATACTGAAAGGGATGTCATCTCTAGTTGTATAGCAATTATTACTGTGATGTCATTGGGCATGGTCACGTGCTTGTGGTGGGGTCTTGGTTGGGATGGCAGAAAGACCATAGGCTTACTCCATATTTGACAGCTAATTACGATGTTGTCAAAAGAATTAAAAATTTTCTAACAATTCAGTTGGACTCGGATTATATACTTGATTCATAGTCAATGAACAGGTTCTAAAACTGTTGTGTTTATTTTGAAGCCATGTTCCTCCATCACATTCAAGATTTGAATATACCTAAGGTGAAATTAGAACAGCTGCATCGGAAATTACTATCATGGCTACTTTAAATGTTATTTACTGTGAGACTTTAATGCCAGAACTCATAGCTTCAGTGATTTTTGGGTTAAAAAATGAATTTCTTCTCAAACAACTCAATTTGGTGCAGATTACTTTGTTTTTTAATGATACTGAGAATTCTTGATCTGTAAAAATTGCACAAGAAACAAACAACATCAGATCAGGAAATTAATACCACTTGGGAAAAACTGACAGGATTGTTCAGAAATAATGATAGTATTATTTAAATGAAATATGTGGTTACAATACAAGTGCTGGTTCTACAACTTTGCAAAATACATCTCATACAACTATTTTGTAATATGGCAATACTTTTTGCACACATGAAGTTGACTCACTTTTTACTTTAGCCCCTTGCTAATTAATAGTTTTAGATTTTACAACAAAACTAAGCACATTTTACCTTTTGACAATAATACATGATCACAAATATTTAGATTGTAAGAAAATAGATGTTACAATTTTATTAATAGTATTGATACCAGTAAAACTAAAGGAGATGGTAAAAAAGAATCAGGATGAACAGATTAATAGTGTAGTAAAGAATCCATATATCAGAATGACATCAAGTATTTTGTCATCAATTTCATCATTAGTTAATAACAATGCTTCAAAATGTTGTGTACTAGATAATAGTAATCCAATTTGTAATACAAATACCAAATGATGGCTTGGAACTAAGTGCCAAAAGGTCTGCAGAAAATATCCACATCCTCAAAATATACATAGGAATAGCCAAACACAAACAGGACAAATTTTATCCATCTTGCTTTGAGTTTACACATTTCAGTCAGTTTCTTATGTTTAATGTCATTTAATTTTTGCACATAGAGAGCATGTACTTCATTTGGTAATACATCTGCATGATACAAAAGTTAGTTTTGTTTTTCTTTTGTTGCCATAGTGGTTTTGCCAACTAGAGATTTACACACAATTAATTATGTTGTATAGGGATTCTCTGATGTTCCCAATAAGCATTAATCTGTTGATTGTTCTGAATTTAATATGATCCTCCTCCTCTATTTATGAATATTATTCTGTGCTGAGAACTCCCTTTCATTGCCTGCTGTCTGAAACGCATATGCATAACTAGCTTGAACAAGTTACTGTTCTTTTTGGTTGTGCAATTTTTAACATCTCACAGGTATGGCCCCATGGGTATTCTCTCTTGGATATCTCTGTTCCAAAAAGTTTTCACAACATGAACTCTGCCAAAGATTCACTTCCTTGAATCAGTGCTTTGCTGCCTCTTATGCCAGATTTTTTTCTCTTCCATAATGATGTATTAGGGTTTTAAGTCCAACATTCGCATAGTCTGCTTGCTCAGACATGGGTATCTTGAATAAATATAACTGGCATCCTGTCCATCCAACGTGTACAATGGATTCGCACTCAGCATCAATTTTGGGCTCAAAATCACACACTGGTATTTCCATTGACATTTTCCCAGTGTCCAACAGACTGATATACATGAAATTCATTGTCATCATAGCTATCACCAGCCAGTATTTGCCAACTGAAAATGTCATCTGATGACAAACCCTGTTGTGATTCAGCCATTTTGGTTGCCTGTGTGGCCCTTATTTGAAACACGCATTTGTAAAACTTTCATAATGAAAGTAAGGTTAAAACGACCATAAAATGCTTGTTCCAGGGCCCAATGAACCAATCAAATTTAGTTTAACAGCCATTCATGTCGAACCGAAGTATCCAGCTATTTTAACGTCTGCCTTCTTGAATCTGGATGTCTCATCAAGCACTGCGATACTACTACTGGCAGCATGAATTACGCTGCGAAATGCACTAAGTTAAAAATTGAATAAAAATTGCATACTGTGCAAAGCATGTTTTATATCCATGACGTTGACGTAATTTACGGAATGCGTATCACTGCTTTAAAAGGACGCGAATTCGTACAAATTAGGTGCATTTGCATGTACTGGCATCATTTTCTGACCCAATGTTTTATTCAAGTTAGACCGCTAGGAGGGGGTTAATTGCGATTTTAAATATATATTTGTGTTTTTTTCTGACAACCCCACCAGCGATTTCTCATTTTCTTAACACAACCCACAACAGAAGTGATTTTCCTAATCAACCTTCCACTGTCAGAATCAAAATGCTTTGAAACACAACCTCCTACAGAAGTTTTTTGAAGTGCCGTCCCCAGGGGGGATATATGTTTTCCTGGAACAGCCCTAAATGATTTTTACTGTATTCCTTTTTGTTAACATTGGTAGTGATCAGGAGACAAGAATACATTTATCAAGAACTTTAACATACCTGACTGTTGGTGAGCGTGAAGAGTCCAAAACCATTGCCACAGTCAAAAGGTTTCAGATCAATAGAATAAACCCCAGCTGTGGAACTTGTCACTGTTACTGTATCAATAATGGCCCCATTTGGTTTAGCAGCCTCAAGCCTCTGAAGGTTGAGTTCAGCTTGAAAAAAACATGAATTTATTTATTTTATACATCATCAGCAGTGAAATGTTGGTGAAAAGGCATACAAGTTGCAACCTAAATCGTAAATCCAAAACAATGACTCTTTAATGGTATTCATGTAGTAGACCTACCATAGTCTGAAGTGGTTTCCTGAAGGCTGATGGCCAACATGTCAATGAAGATGTCCATTTTATCTGAGTCTCTTTCCACCGACACCATCTCTAGGACAAAACTGAAGTCTCCATGTTTGTTCTTCAGCCAGGTATACATGTTGACACACTCATAATGCCAGCTGTACAAGAATGAAAAGAAAACAACTACCAATTATATCTAATTCTTTCATTGTCTGAGTACCATGAGATGATGATTATACTAATTTTAAAAATATCTACAAAAAAACAATCTTTACAAAAATGATATAGAATCTCAACTGCTTCAAAGGAAAAGAAATCAAATTTTGCCAACTCAGCAATAAATGAAAACAAATTTTGCCAACTCAGCAATAAATGGTGCTAGATCAAGAAATAGATACAGATAATGAAACTGATAACTTTACCAGTGAAAAGAAGAAGTCCAAATGATATGCAGAATGAATGCAGATGAAATGAAGAAATGGACACAAATGAAATGCATAATGAATGCAAATGAAATGACGAGTGCGATAGAACATACATGAAAAACACAAATGCATTTCATGAATGCTTTGAAGATCTATTTACTTGTATTTTAGCTGACACTAAATCTGAAAGGTTGAAAGCCCTTCTGCATGAAATCCAGGATCAGATTCTTTACACTGACAATTGTTCACTATTTACAAGCTGTGATATTGTTTTAATGATGCCAATGATATGATAACATCACCACCAGCAGCTGTATCTGTACAAATTTTATCTGAATGAAATGAAATAAGACATAAAATTTGCTGATAATTATTCTACAACTATATTTTTGACATTTATTGCAAATGCAGTTATCAGGACTGTCAAAAAAAATATGTTTGGGAAAAAGAACTTGCTTGGACCAATCTTTCAAACTTATATTTTCTGAGTTCATAATTTTAAGAGAATAGGTAAGAGGAGGAGAAAATGCATAAGCATCCAACCGCTACCAATGTCATGTTCAAGACCAAGGCTGTGCTTGAATGAATCAGGCCTAGTAACTGTGTAGGCAGCTAGCAGTAATCCATTGATATTCAGCTCTCTCCTTCACACAGACATGCTGCATAAATAGAAGCTGGAGAAAGAAGAATGTACATGCCATGCTCAAGACCAAGGCTGTGCTTGCATGAATCAGGCACAGTAACTGTTAAAGCAGCTACCAGTGATCCAATGAAATTCAGCTCTCTCCTTCACTCAGACATAAATAGAAGCTGGAGAATGCAGACTGGACATACCAACCAAGTGACTCCCCTTTGAATCGAAGTGAGACCTTACATTAGAAAGTATTAGGCTCATGAAAATCACTCATATCAATCAGCTGAGATCTTGATAATCATACCTTACCCTACATGAGTTCAGAGTTTGCTAATTTAACCCTTTAGCTACGACTGCTGCATCAAAGCATCACCTGTAAATAGCTCCTGAACCCCACTGATGTATGCAGTGTTGATAAGCCTCGTTTACTACCCCAGTGTCGTTTATGTGCGTATAGTTCAGCAGTACTCGAAACCCGTGTCGCATCTGTGTGGATGCAACCGCTATGTTATCTAAACGTTCATTGGTTGAAAGTACAAAAGTCTGCATACCTTTGATTATCATAACCAATGAGAGGACTGGTTACTCAATATTTTGATACAAGTTTGAAAGCTGAGAAGTTAAATTTAGACACACTGGAAGGGCTTTCCTGCAATTTACGAAACACGAGTAATTGAGATAAACAAGGATGGATTCCGATTCAGATAAGAGCAACTTTGAAGGGTTCAGTGTAAGCAATATTGAAGAGTTTAATGGATCATTCTTAGAAAATGGATCAGATATTAATGTAAGTCCCATTTCAACACCAGATGTAAGTGATTTTGAATCGGATGACGAGGAGGACATAGTCCCACTTGCACAATGGAGTGATGACCTTGCCATGTTCGAGATCAATGATTTTGACTCTCATGTTGGTTCAACAACAGAGCTTGGACCACTAAGCAATGAGAAAGATTTTTTTCTCAAGCTTTTTCCTGAATGTCTGGTGGAATAGCTTGTGAAAGAAACAAACAATTATGCCAAGAAAATGGGGGACCAAAAGCAAGACCTGAAATGGTATGAAACCAGCATCACAGAGATGTGGGCATATCTTGGAATATACATCGTCATGAGTATTATGCAGATACCCAAATATTCCATTGCCTGGATGACATCTGTATATTTTGGGATCCCAGGAATACCAGAAATCATGACAAGAGAAAGATTTGAAAAAAATAGGGAAATATTTCCATGCCAACGACACAAGCATCAAACCACCAAGAGGCCAACCAGGACATGACAAGATTTTCCATATAAGACCTTTCTACGACACAGTCTTTCACTCTCAACTTTGTAATTAGAGTGTGGATTTCATTCATGTTTTTATATGTACATATGTAAATATTGGATTTATTTTGTGGGATTCAAAACAGTTTACATGACTGGGATTTCTTGTATGATGGGATGTAGGAGTATATAAAGTGGAAATATATGAATAACAGACATGATACAAGGTAAGCTGTTTTTTATTTCACTGAAATCCAGCAAAAACTAATGAAATAATGAATATAAATGTAACCATGTTTTTATTGTCAGATTCTGTAGTCAGCCATGATGATACTCTAGTATTCAGCCTAGCAACCAGCCTCAGTAGTCTCAGTAACTGACATGATAGCACTCAGCAGTAGTGAAACTGCACAACAGCTGCAGTAGCTAAAGGGTTAATGACCCACTTTAGTCATGAGACTAGCAATTCCATCTTGCTTTGCTATATTAATCAGTAGGAAGATCCTCTGATGGACACCACAGACATTCTACATGCACTTTATACTGCATCTGAGAATGCCAACTGGGTCCAGCAGCATCTCTTCTCGACAGATCAAACTATTCTTTGAGACAAATTCAGGTTGCCTCACTAGTACAACTAAGCTGTTAGAATGAAACTGCACAGAGCTCAGATACTCTGACAGTACATGCAGCTCACTCCCACAGGACAAAGAAGCTAGTGCTATCAGGAAGCAAATCTTGTATGATAATTGCCTCTGTAAGGTGGAAGACAGGGACTCAGATGTGGGTGAGTTAAGACATATCAAGACCCAAAAGAAGTTCCAAAACAATGGGATTTGCAGGGCATTGATATTGGACAACATCTTGCAAGATACTTGTTACTGCCAATATCATCCCTTCTATTATGTCTCAACAGGTCTGAATACATGGAATGATATCACCTGACTGTGATATTGGCTAACTTCTGTCCTCAAACATGGAAAGAAAGAAGTTACCCAAATGGTGGGTGGAGACTAAGAGTGAAGAGATGTCATTAATGTGACAGCAGTCTGTGAAAGCGTCACTTCTCCTTATATGCCTTCTGAGACAAGGGTCTTCTTACCACTAAGCTTCTTTCCATGCTTGAAGCATACAACTCCTTTTCATGCAAGGCATCCCTGACAAAATCCAGACATGAAGAACGAATGTCCCTGGACATGAACGGAATACCAACAACCTCAGGAGCTTGAGCAGCATGGGGATTTCTACGATTTTCTGGGATACATCAGCTGGAAGATCAAGCAGATCTCTTACCCAGGACCCATACTTTTGTGTGCAAATGTGCTAAAATTTACCAGTGACTGGACAGTTACATTTCAGCATGCCATATTATCACATACCAATAGTCAATTGCAGACTGTCCACTAATAATAACATGTTTAAAAGAGAAAAAATTATCTGGAAGAGGGTAATAGTGAAAAAGTTGTTGTGTAAATCTTATTACTGAAAAACTGCACTTGCCTAGGAATGAACTCTTGCTGCCAGACACATGTCCAACAAAAAAACTGACTAGTCCCAATTGTTGGGTTATCATTTGAAAAGCCTTAGTTATATTTATTTATTGTAAGTTAAAATGCTGTTTGAATTTTATGCATTTTATGTTTCACTAAAGTACACTTTTAATTCAACAAGATATGAAAGCAATAGTTCCCTCCATTAATACTATCACAAAATGGGAAATACCAGCTTTGGTTAATGCAGTCTAAATGAATGTGAATGCAGGGAAACAATGAATAGAAAAGATAAATGTAAAATCAGAATGCAGCTCTGTGGATGAAAAGCAAAATAAATTATTGCTGAAATGCAAATAGAAAGTAACAAAACTGCAGAATTAATGCAAATGACATGTCAATGAAGCACAAATGATTTGGTAAAAATATCCATCTTGGAATCTGTAAATAAAGAGATCAAAAGATAAACATATAGACACAATGAACAAAAAAACCCCAGACATACCAATTGAGATACAAATTGTGTAAACTAGTGCATCAAAGATTGTGCGATGTAAAGTTTTGGAAACAAATTAAAGCTGAGTCTTTGCAAGTGAACTGAATCCAAGTAGAAAATATCAAAAGCTGAAAAAATACTAAAAGAGATACTTGCTTTGTCTGAAAGTAAATCTTGCAAGTAGCAACTTCACACAGAAATGGTCTTCACCTACTTTAGCAATATACTGGCTTGTTTAGTAATTGTATAAACTCTTCACCTGAATCCATTTAATATGGCAAATAAGTAAGTGTATTACAAGGTTTAATATTAAAATGACAATTACAAAAATCAATGATAATTCTTAAATGAAAAAAAAAATTAAATTTAAATACAAGATGTCTTAGAGAATAGGATGTCTGAACATTGCAGCTTAACAATTTGCTGCAAATAATTTGGAGTCAATGTGATGTTGTCCTTTGACTATACTCTACCTACCTTGTGAACTCTTGAGAAAACTGGTGGTTAAATGAGTTAGTGATGGAGCCCACTGTTACTCCAGATGCATTAGTATAAGTGTAGGTCAGCTTCACCCAATTCTTTAGGAGTCCCCTGTAGGCAAAACACAGCTGGAATGAAATGGACAATGGAGTCTTAAGAATGTGATGTGAATTACTGCACAGTGAACACCCTAGTCTTCACAATGTATGTCATAAATGCAACAATTTTGTAACAGAAAACCATTTCTTAAATTTACTTTCATGCAGAAATAGCAACAAAGAAATGGTCCTAGTTTCAGTGCACATGTAAAATTCTACCATAAATTAAGGTTTTTAATATCTTTCATATTGCTTGTTAAAAAAGATGAATTTATCAAGGAATATTTAGCAGGCATCAAAGATTCGAACAGTCATAATATCTTAAATTTTCTTGATGCGAGTCTTGCTTTATCTTTAAGAAAAATTGGGGGTTTCCAGTTTTGAACATATATTCAACCCTTGTTTCAAGAATAAAATGTTTCCATGTGTTCGGCTTGAAAACTAAAAGGTAGTTTTGAGATATTTTCCAATATCTCTAAATCTGAATTTAAGGAGAAATTGTGAGAAAGATTGAGTGAAACTTGGCCTGGACTGTAAGATTAGAATTTCAGAAAAATCAATGTTATATTTGACAGCCCTATGTTTGCGAGGAATTTGGCAATGCTGACGTAATCATGGAAATAATGAAAAACATCATAAAAGGATGAAGAGACAAAAAGGGTTTGACTTATTTAAAGTCTTCAGGATATTTAAGGTAGCTAGAGTAAAACGCTTATTAGGAAATTTTAGGAGCAGTTGGAAGAGGTGGAAATAGGTGCATAGAGGACTTATGAAGTCTATGATGAGGGAAAAAAACTTTGAAGAGATATAAGAATTGATGGAATGACAAAACAATTCATGGGACAGATAACAACCATGATCCTAGCATGAATAACTACATTTTCAAAAAAGACTTTTGTCACTGACAAGTTGGACATTCAGCAGTTGCAGTTTTTTCCAGAAAAAAGAGGTGTGAATGAGTAAGAAGGGACGAAGAAAACAGGTATATTGAACTATTAGCAATTGGTGCATTTGTGAAGGGCTCCACACACTACCTGTCTGCTTAACCTTAAATAGTGGAACCTGTGCTGGGAATCCAAAGACTAGGTATTCAGGGGACATAACTCTTCTAAACGCTAATGTGGAATACCTGAAACCAAACTCATTCAAACCCTCATCAATATAAAACTTCCTACCAAATTTTGCTGTAATCCAATATTCTTTACCAAATTTTGAAAGTGGATATGTAAAAAGAAAACGATGGGCAATAAAGGGCTGTATCTCTTCTAAATGACAATATGGAACAGTAGAAATTATTCTTTTCAAGATCTCATTAATATAAAGCTGCAAGTCAGATTTGGTTGAAATTTATCAATCCTTGGTAATGTAATGCTGCAGACACTAAAGCCAGAAGGGCAGATAAATGGGGATGGGGCGTAACTCCTGTAAATGACATTGCAGAAAGCTGAAAATCAAACTTATTTAAGGTTTCATCAACAGAAAGCTACTTGTCAAATTTGGTTGAGACTGACATTCCTGAATAAAATTAAGCTGCAGAAATTTAAGTTAGGAGCACATGCAATCAGGAGGCAAAACTCATTCAAGGTCTCATCACCATAAAGCCCCATACTAAATTTGGCTAAAATCCAACCAACCTTAGGAAAATTATGATGCAGACACTGATTTCAAATAGACTATCAGGGCAATAATGTCTTTAAATGATGTCAAGGAATGTTGGGAATTTATATAATTCAAGCTTTCATCAATCTGGTTCAAATCCTATTCCCAGACAAGCCAACTTACAAGAACCAAACTTTCATCAGAAAAACAACTTGATTACTATGGAACTCCACCAACTTTAATGAGCCAGGCAACAATTAATGGGGTATATTAACAATTTCTAAACTGCAGCAGGTCTTATGAAGTCAGGGGGACTTTGTTGAAAGAGTGGCTACCACTGATATTTCAATTCACACTTCATGAAATTTTGAAGGTGACTACAGCTTTGCAATCTTGCCAGTGATTTATATAGATAACATACCCATTGATATTTAGTCTGTGTGACATATGTCAAACCCTGATTATTGTCGTTCTCAAAGATCACAGTAGGGTTCTTGATAGAATAATGCCCACAAAAAGCTTCTTCATCTTTCACCCACTCTCCATTTGAAGACCCAGTGCCAGACTCAAAATTTTCAGCCACCTTCGCATTTGCTGGTGCAGTTAATGCCGTGGGACATCGGGCACCAAACATTGGCTCCAGAGCTGCCTTAACCTGAAAAAGGATAAATTAATTACTGATGATGTTATCTGCCGTCTAAATATGTAACATAAATGATAAACAGAGGATATCTACAAGTTTTTAATAGATACATGGATATGTTTATTAATGAAGTGGAAACACTGCACTGACACAAATGGAAAAGCATAAAGTGACAAATACAAAATGTTTCAACTTCCTGCATGAAATGTTTCTATATCTACTCAAGAAAAGTAGACTGTATTTGAATTAAATATATTTTAAAGCAAAAGCTCTCAATCTGGGTGGACCTCTTGTTAATTTTGTGCAAATGCAATAATTGCTGCACTGTGAACAAAATATTAACACAAACAGAGGAGAAAAAAAAATCAAAAAATAAAATAATATATAAAGTTAATAGTTTTCTTTCTTTGTCGACTGCTCCGGTAGCCTAGTGGTTAGAGTATCTGCCTCAGATGCAGGAAGTTGTTGGTTCAAACCCCAACCAAGTCATACCAAAGACTTATAAAAATGGTGCTAACTGCTGCCTCGCTAGCCGCTCAGCATTAAATAAAGAAGTTAGTGTTAGGACTGGTCAGTATGGTGTCAGGATAATGTGACTGGATGGGACATCATGCTACATGCCTGTAGCATGATGCCCCAGTGCTAGACGTTACTATAAACTGCCACACTGCAGACACCATAGTGATATAACTGAAATATTGTTAAAAGCTATATTAGAAATCCAAATCACACACACACTGAATATATTTTTGTATACCTTGGCATGCAGAACACTAATCCAGCTGTCTCACGTAGTACTTTCCACAGGTTCTCGTGATCAACAGTGGTGCACGATATCCGCACTTCATACTGTATTATTGGGTGAATGTATATTAAGCAGATCATATTAAGATGCTAATGAGACGAATGCGCAAACCCACTCGACATACGCATATATAAATGAAGTTTGTTTAGATAAAGTGAACATAAAATCCTTTCGGTTCCTCAATTGTTTTGAGACAGATTCGACAGTAAGAAATGAAAAGCTGAATTTTATATCCACAAACATCAATTTCTGATAAATCATTTCTTAACTGGTTTATGAACAAAATGTATTTTATTTGTAATGAATTGAAATGTACTAGCCAAGAATGTGCACATTCCTAGTGTTCCTGAAGGTTATTCTTTAAACCACTCTGGATGACTAATGACAAACTAGTTTTAGGTAGGAGGTAGGAATCATCGGGAGCCAGTTGTATCATTACAACTAGCAAGAATTAAAACGGATTTAAATGGATTCCTGGGGCTCATGAGTACTTGACTGTCCTACACTGGAAAATACGTTGCTGATAAAGGAAAGTAGCCGGGGCTATGGAGAATAGTGAGATCCTTGTCGAATATTCTTCTCTCAATGAAAATTCTCACAGAGGTTGCTGTCACATTGTGCATGCTAACTGATTAAAACTATGTGCATCAAGGGATGGTGAGAAAGTAAGGCTGGCTGGGGGAAGGGTGGGAAGGGGGGAATTATGTTGCAAGATTCATGATGAGAATTTCCATACATCAATGAGGCAAGTGGTTCTCAGACTGATAGACTATCAGAGGAGAAAAATCTTTGGTTGCTTCTAAGAATGGTAGAGAAAAAAACATAAACTTACCATAAATGGCAAACTATTACATCATTGATATACTATAATGTAACATCAGTAATAGTCTGCTGTCTCAGTTGCACGGTTGAATGGCTAGGTTAAGAAAAGGCAATGTCTATCATGTCAGTAGTGACACCAGATTCTTTCAAAGACATTCATATTAAACATGATTACTTAGTTATTTGATGCCTATAAACTTTATTATGGTAGAAACTACATATAGCCTTCTCTCCTCACCTCTTTTCTGGTCATTCAGATTTTACTGACAATTGATAATTTGTGGACCCCCTTTTCGGGGTGGTCAGGTTAGGACTGGTTTGGTAGGAAAAATTGGTGGTCTTTGCATGCGTGTTGATACCAATGATTGAACATCTTCTGGGGCATCTCTGTTTGTTTCTAGCGGGAAAAATTGGTTGTGCTGATTAACCACGATACAACTCGGCTGTCAATGGCAGATCATATACTAATGGTTATACATGACAAGATGTTTTCACCAAGAGAAATGTGCCGTTTTTGAGGAAACAGTGCCTGTTCCATGAAAAGAACAACATTTCTGCTTTTTTAAAAAGACAACTTTTGTCACAAAACAACCATCCTATTCATGATTTGTCTAGCCAATACAGTGAAAACGTTAATGAAAAGAGTGATTTTTTTCTTTCATGTAGAAACTCTGCGCACTGACAGAACAAAAAGTACACAACATTCTTATTAGAGAGATGTTTGCTCTTCCTGTCATTGCAAATAAATCACCAAGGAAAGGAATATCAAGAGATGAGTTGACATCATTTTCAATTTGTTTCTTTGTCAGAATAAATGTTAGCTGTGACATTATTTACAAAAGTGTCTGATTTTAGCTGTCTGAAAGTGATGACATCAGGTTGCTGAACTGCTTCAGGTTCATCACTGAAATGTTTTAATAGCTTGTCAGTGCTATAGTTAGAGCATTTCTGCTTCAAAAGTGTCACATGTTCAGTTAATCAGACATGATCTTCAAGCAATACTGAACCAAGGCTGCCATAACAGATATGCACACAAATTACACATTTCCTAAATCACATTTCACAAAAGTGTCACAGAATTTAACTGCTACAGATTCATTTTCACCAATCTTCAACTCAATGCAACACTCTAGCCATCTGAACAGGATTTTTTTCTCACATGTTTATCAATATCCTCTACTCTTATTTCCTCTGGGTTTTTTCTTTTTTTAAACAAAATACCCATTTTTTTCTTATGCTTTTGCTTTAAATTTGTTTCCGCCGACTTTATTTCTCAAACAGAGCAATTATTTGAAAAGTATTATTTGACTGACTCAAGCTTTTGTTTCACATATGTTGACTGGTTAATCACACAACCAGGATATTTCAGTCTTTCTCATCAAGGAAAAGTTCACAGAACATGGTTAATTCATTGATGAACTTTATCTCTCTGGGTGAATAACAGTAGTTCCAAATGTGATATTGCCACTATGGCATTAAAAGTGGTAAAACCACTGTTGCAATGTTGATTTTCTCCCACTGATACTTTTAAATTATCTCATTACAAAATAATAAAAGCAGTACAACCTATCAGGCTTTTGGGGTAAATATGGAATGTATATGTAACAATAAACTATACCAATAGACAATTTTAACCCATTCAGAAACAAAATAAATTATTTGAAAACTAAACCAAACTACAAAGGGTGTAACAGGCTACACCCAAGTGAACAGAAAATGGCCTGATGTGTGGGTTTTAATAATGGTAACACAAAAAAAATAACAAAAAACACAAACCTTTTACTACAACAACTGAACCCCAAAAACAATAATCACTTATTAAAGAAAAGAGCAAAGATCTCATTCACCCCAGGTACAATGTATGGATCAACTCCAAAGAAAAACGACATACTTGATTGATGCAATGAAGCCCTTTCAAAGGAGTCCTCATTAAAGCATTACTGGGGTTTTGCGATTTTTCATAAAAGATAAATATTAAAATAATACAAGCCTCTGAACTGACTATGTACATCTATGACTACTAATTTTAAAGAACCAGGCTAATCATACTGGGGATTTACAGGACTTTGACACTACAATGGTAGTTATAGTAGTGACATGTACTTTAGTCTGCATTATGGTCTGCAGCATACAATGGCTATCTGCCAGCTATGTGGATGCTTATTTTATTTGTCAAAACTGTCTTTTATTTATGGACCTTGAGAATTTATATTAACATTCAAAACATTACTTGGTAAATCATTGTCATTTCTTTTAAAAATAATTTTTTATTACTGTTTTAAGTATTACCTTCAGTGGAACAATATCCAAGGAAGACAAGTATAATCAGATCAATCACTTGCCTAACTTTGAATTGCCTCCCTTGACATAAAATAAATTAACATAAGACCAGTGGATTGTATTTTGTTCTTAATTTTAATAACACCATTGTTATTATTTTAGTAATACAATCTCTTTTGTAAAACAGAATAGAAACTGTGCAATATAAGCACATAGGAATTAAAATTCCTCAAATACAAACATAACATTAATTCAGAATGATAACCCTGATGATGACAACAATGCAAGCTGCAGCAGCTCAACTGGTACTGCAGACTTGTAATCCAATGATCATGAGTACAACACCCACTCAGGCCAACCTGGGATGGCTGCCTCAGTGTGTCCTAGAAAAAGGTACTTAGATCCCATACCCTTTTCAGTATACTGTCAATAGTGTATTGAATGTGCTGTTAAAACCATTACCAACAACAATTTAAAAAAAAAAAAAATCACCCAAGGGAATGCTTTATCTAAGTCTCACCATCTGCAATATGCAGGCTCCTAATTATGGAGTTAAATTAAGTCACATTACCTGATCAGTAGTTGCATTGCTGGTGAAGATGCCAGATGGAATGCCCTCCATTTCAAGAGATATGGTAAACATGTCTGAGACTCCTTTTGTTACCTCAGTAACAGTTACTGTAACATTAGGGGTACCTGCCACAGTCCTGACTTCTATTTTATCAAAGTCTCCTGCAAAACATGATTAGTATAAAGTATATGATGTCATTAACGTAGGGTCATAAAGAGAGGACCATATACCCAATGTCTTGACACCCAACAGAGTAGACTTTAGTGAAAACTTAACTATGCAGTATTATTATTCATATTTGACAATGTTTTTAACTGTTCAATCACATACACAAGCAGTAGAGAAAGCTAACATGAAGCTTTCGTCCTCTCACTAAGAACTTCATGAGCAGACTGATTTTTTAATCTCTACTGACTGTTAACAGCACTCGACGGAATGGTAAGTGATGTTAACAGATTGTCCCAGATATGGGGCAGGTTCTAACAGCCCCCTCCCTGTTCAGCATCAGTCTGTATACAAAGATGTAGATCAATTCTTTAACCACCCTTCAAACTAGGCATCTGACAGTACTCTTACACAGAGGAAACCACTGTCATGACAACAAGTAACAAGACTGTTGGAGATGTGCTTGAAGTGTGTATGATGGAACATTCTATATTCCAATAATCGGAGCTGTTAAGGGGTCAGCAGTGTGAAATTTATATATGGAACACTGAGTTGATAGCACTCACCACAGCTCCCCATCCCCCATGTTAGTGGTACAGATATGTTGATGACACACACTCTAAGCAGAAGTTAGAACATGTAACAGATCACATTAATAGCACTTATCCAGATATTAAATTCACCATCGAAAAGATAAAAGAGGACAGATTATTTTTTCAGACATAAACACCGTCAGAAACATTAATGACACTTTGAAAATTACAGTTTATTATAAATATATGTATACCAACCAGTACCCTGATTTTGACTCACACCATCTGTTAGATCAGAAACTTGGGGTGATCAGAACATTATATCATAGAACCAAAGTTGTTACATCTGACCCAAAAGATTTAAAACAAGAACTAGATCATGTCAATGCTGCCCTCAAGTGGTGTCATTATCCGGAATAGGCAATAAAGAAGGTTTCCAACAGGCTAATTGCTAGCCCTAATGACAATTCCAGGAAGACTAGACCACTGGGAAAATAGATTCGAAAGGTAACATCATCCTACTATATGCAAAAGGGACTTCCAAAATGCCTGAAATGCATTTTTCAACAACAAAAAGTTAATGTGTTTTAAACTGTACCGGACCCTAAGACATATGCTAGTTCACCCAAAGGAAATGTCTGATAAGAAAGATATTTGTGAACCTATCTATCACATTAAGAATGACGAACAGGGTGAAAGTCAGTGCCATTACAACTATACTGGGAAAAAGGAAAGCACACTGAAAGCGAGATTTAGTGAACACAGAAGATCAAGTTCATGCTCATTTGAAGTATCATGGCACATCCACAATGTTTGCCCAAGCCGTATTGTAACTTGGAACTCAGTAAAAATCTTAGATCAAGAAAAAGCCTGGTTTGAGCAAGGGTTAAAGAATCAATCTACATCTGTGCATTCAAAATGCCGCGGAACAGGGACAGGGGCCATTACAACCTGCCACATATCTGAGAATTGTTAACATGGCTCACCATTTCATCGAGTGATTTTCAGAGTCAGCAGAGGTTTAAGCTAAACCCCAAGCAGTTTCAAAACAGTGACCCCAGAAGTGTATGTAATCTCTGCCATTATTGTCCGATGTTTTGTACATGCTCCATTACGAAAAACAAAAAGAAAAAATATCAAATAAGTCTTTGTCAAGTTAAAACTCTATTGTCTTAAACAAAGTAACAGAAAGAAGCAAAACCAACAAGTTGTGTAATATTCAACAACTTCCCTAGAATACAAATTGAAAATTTAAAATGAACTTGCAGTATTGTGATTTAAAGCTTCAAATAATCCTAATTGTTCTAAGGCAAGTCCAAAAGTATAGAATGTTCTGAATGAATTCCAAGACTCTTGAATGTGCTGATATACTAACAGTCTTGATGTATCACAATGACCATAATCCAGAATGTCTTTGAATGAGTCTTCAATAATCCCAAAGCAGCGTTTTAGTCCAAAAGTTAATGAGCACTTTGCAATTCCAATAAATAATTTAAACAAATAATTCCTCTCAAATAATAACTTAATGCAACAAAAAGTGATTCCATGGATTGATAGGAATAAATAATTGTCCACCCAGTCCCTTATATACAGACTGTCACCTGATCTATTACACAACAAAATGCCAAGAATGTGGGTCACTTCCCTATCAAACTTTTAAACAAGTTTGCTTCCAGAAAATACCAAACTGGTAAACAAGGCCAGACTTTGAACTAAATTCAATCAAACATCATGACAAAAATCAGGCAGACAATAGAATTTTCCGGTAAAAACCAAGGTCCTGAGCTCAAATCCAAGTAAACATCTTTAACAAAATAATAAAAGTCAGGTTGACTGAAAGTCAACCCTCAGTCATGGACAAAGGTCAAGCATACAATAAAAAATCAAATATACCCAACAGTGACCTTCATCAAACATTATTTTCATTGTCAGAGAACTTATTCAGTGTTAAATATTTCTACTAAGACCTGTCTTGTGTGAAAATATTTGTCTCAAGCACTATCTACTTGCATAAATCAAGAACTATAAAGGATTGCACATAGGAACTGACCTCTTTTGGAATTGATGGTGATCGTGTATTTGACTCCATTAGTAACAGGGGAAGATACAACTGTAAAAGATTCTGTGCTATCCAGCCAGGGGAGACTATTCAGGGCTGCCATCACATCCACATCACTTGTGGACCCGAGAGAAATTGGGCCTACATTGTAAAAGAGAAACAATGTTGATTTACTTTTATTTACTAGGTGCACACTTTCATGGTTTATTTGGTTACAACAAATCAAGAATTTAAAGACCCCAAATAAATGACTCACCTGTAAAGAAAACAGGACCACTTCTCCCCTCTGACAGCCATTTCCAATAATTTAAGTACATAAAAAATGCCATTTTTGGAAGACAATAGTCATTCCAGCTAGGGATAATTCAAGCAATAAAATTTTGGTATCCCTGTCCTTACAACTCTCTCTCACAAAACAATAATTTTGGGGAATTTTTAATACATGGGCTGGTATCTGGATTTTTAACCCCCATCCTATGATTTTTAGTTGTGCTATTGTAACAAACACCAGGCTTCTAAAGGACAGCAGCAGTCTTTTAAACTGCAAAACAGTGAATCCAGTTAAGTTACTTTCACTGAATTAATTCACTGTCTCATATCTGCTACATTGTGTAAATTACACAATACATGCAATAATAAATTATATTCAAATAGAAGCTGAATTAACTGCAGATTTCATGGTCTTTTTTTCCAATTTCACCAGCAAATTTTATGAAAGCTGCTCCTGATTTTATGCATTCAAATTAAAATGTCTTTTCATAAGAAATATCATGTATTAATTGTTTTATACACTTCATTTCCATATTACTGGAGATGAGCATTGTTTTTTAAAAGTATTATTATATGAGTTTGTTTATAGTATAAATCAAAATTAGTTGTATAATTTTGTTGCTGTTTTGTAGATAAGTTGCTTGTTTGTAGTTGTACTAGAAGTCCTTAAGTTTTTTTGCTTAAAAGAAGTTTTGTAGCACATGTCCATAATACGAGACTGGATGATGTCAACAAATTTATTTGTATATTCATTCAACATAATATAAATTTAGGCTGCATTATAATAAAATGTTCACATATGATTTCTTTACTTACTTTCACATCAAATTATATTCTAAAGCACTGGAATTACTTGCAATGGATCTACCAAGTTCTATAAATAAAACTTTGCACTGGTATTTATACTTGCAAACCCAACCCCCACATTAGTATAAACAATAGTGCAAAGTCTTGTTCATAGGACAACATATTTACCAAAACAGACTCACTTCAGCAAACTAGAATAATGAATATTCAAATATAAAAAAATACATGAAACAGAATATCATAAAAAAAGAAAATTTAAACATGGTTTAGTTTTTTAGAAGCAAAGTTGTCAAAAAATTAATTTAGCATGAAATGCTAGACAATGTAGCTACAGATGTAAATTTATCTTGGATGATAAATCATAGGCTCTGTTCAATTTAATCAATTCAAAGCACATACAGTCTTTATCAGTATGTATTATCAACTATTCAAACAGCTATGGAAAAATATTTGATCTAATTAAGGAAGAAATGTATACCTGTTGCTACCATAATGAACATAAAATCTCTCTTCAGTAATATAGTACTATGCACTTTAGTAAGGATATTCATATATTTTGGTACATGTAACAATAGTAAGTATTGTGCCTACTATGTATACTCTCTTTTAACTTGAATCCACCTGCAAACAATATAGACCCTGACTGCCAATGCACAATGAGGTAGCAGATCAGGATCTATGTTGTTTGTTCCACTGATTACACAGACTCAGATCTGCCCACACATTATGCAATGGCAGATCTGGGTCTGTGCAGTTGCAGTTGGATCCCACTTATATGTGAGTATATACTGTATTCTTTACCTGTGAGAAATGGTAAAATGAATTTTCCTATCATTAAATATGGTGGATGAAAAAAACATCCAAATGGCTATATTGTATAATAGATCCTTTAAACTTGATTCACAACACTCACTTTATAATCAATATGATTTAGGTTCCACTTCTAATTGAAAATTTAATGAGAGTTACAATTATTATCCAGTGCTTTCTTGTTAATAAATACTATCACCACACCAGCATTTTCAGGTGAATTATGACAGTGTTTAAGGTTTCTGATCATTACTATAGTATTATACTAAATTAATTTTGATTTACAATGTGACTATAAGATAAATTCTTTATTTTAGACACCATGGTCCATACATACAATGTCATACACTCAAACCTCTCAAGCTCTGCCATGCATGAAAAAAGACCAAAAAAGGCATAGTGGTGACTTCTAAATGCAGATTCACCTTTCTTGAGCATGGACCAAAACACCATTATTATTATTATTATTATTATTATTATTATTATCATTTCAGGCAAAAAATATTCACCATACATATTTATCAAACATATATTAGGGTAGAAAAGAGTTTCATTCACAGATTTTTCAAGCTTTCCCTCTGTTCTTCATGTATTATATTTCTGTTTTCTGATACAGTAAGGAGGTAGCTAACTCCCTTTATATTATTGCCCAAGATGGTTGTCTTGTAAGTACTGTAACAGACTTGGGCCAAAAGTATAAGTATCAACTAAATGATTGACAGGTCACCTTTGTTCATAGACTTATGAGTTGAACCACTGTTCCCATTATGTGTTTACTATCAAATGCACACAAGATTTCGTTCCAAGTTTTGTGTTTTTGCCAAATTTGGCTTACATTCTTTGAAAATTTGAACCAACATAACACTTGATATGAAATAGTGAAATTAATGTTGGTCCCACTGCTATTTTTAGACTTAAAGGAGTAACCTAATTATTAAATGCCCCTCAATATTTTCATCTCTTAACATGGATTATTCTGAATGAAGATCTGGTATGTACATTGTGACTATCTGTTCATTTTTCTCTGAATGCTAAGTCATTTTGTGCATAAGAATTTATGCAATCCACTTATCTTACAACATTAATCAGTGCTTCAAACTGAATTTAATTTTTCATATTATAAGGAATACATAGGAAAAGCATATAATGATCTGAATCCCCAAACTATTATTATGCAGTAAACAATACAGAAAATTTTCATGTAGGTCAAACCTGAGAAAATAAAGCGAACATTTGAGGTCAAAATTATGTTCTCCATTAATATTTCATACTGAATATATTTAGCAGTCATCTGCGCATCCCCCAACCCATCCTGAAAAAAGGAGGAGAGAGGGTGCTATAAGAATGATGATTTACCTTATGTATTTACTCCTTCAATGAATTTCTAAGCAAAAGCATGGCTTTATTCGAATTCTTAAAACAATGGGAAGATTGCCAATATAAAGTTACACTAACAGATTTGACTTTTGTTTGGTGAATACAAGCAATATATGACATGTTCATGCATTAATTCACATAACACATCTTTACTTAACAAATGTATTTCTTGAGAAAACAAATGGTTCTTCTGCAAAGTTGATATGCTTGAGTGACCACTTTAAGCAAGAACAAACTACTGTTTGTTTAGAAAACACCTGGTCATTGACTGCAGAAAACAAGTGACCATTTATTACATTACTTTCATGGAGAAAATTTTCTAGATGCAGTTGCAAATGGCCACTGAGATTAGGTGACCACTCTCTCTCCTGCTGCCACATGTAATTATGTATCTTCAGTTGTTTAAAGGCAATAAATTACATTGAACTAGTAAACTCACGTGTGAACACTCCAAAGAGCCCAAGGCGGACTTTGGCATCACTGAAGCTTCCACCAGGACCCACCACAATCTGTACATCTTGAACCGCCATGGTTTCAGCCCTTCTTGTGAAACTACTAAAATCTACTCTCTACAAGGACATAAAGGTAAAAATACAGAAATCATGTACAATACAAACGAAACTGTAAATTTAATTTCATCTATGATAAATGTTATCCCTTAAGATCATCCTTCAGCAACCTTTACACTGGAATTTTCAGAACCCAATGTTGAAGGATCTTGGATAAAACTCTAGTGAAACAAAAAGAAAATTACATTTTATTCAAATAGAACTTCATGAATGGTGCGCAGTATGTATATATATATATATATATATATATATATATATATATATATATATATATATATATATATACACATACATTCATACATACATACATACATATATACATACAGTCAAACCCACTTATCTCGACATCGGTTATCTCGAGAACCTGTGTATGTCGAGCATTTTGGTCCGGTCCTGAAAAAATCCTTCTTTGTTGTGCTATTTTTTTTCCCCACTTATCTCGACACATGTTAAGTGGATAACCCTGTTATGTCGGGCACAAGTTTCGGTCCGAAGTAACATGTGGACCCGCTTAATTCGACGAAATGCAACTTTTAATATCTATCCCAGAGAAATTTTGCAAGAAATGATCTGGCGTTTCTGCTATTACCGGTACCTTGTACCAGGAATGGTAGAAAAGGTTGCTAGAAGACCAAATTTTACCGGTACAAATGCTAATCAACAATCTCATCAATGCATGGTTTATCACTTGCATAGAGTGGAGAAGATTATCTTGTAAACAATACTTTAAGGAAACTGAATGAATGTGTTTCTGACCTTTACATAAGTTGCGTTCAAAATGGACATTATCACATGTCAACACCGTGACAATATAGTTCATCCCACACAGAATCGCAAATTTGGTCTTATCTGTAACTCGGAAAACTATCAGGTTAAATACCTAATTTGTTTTACACAACATATTTAAAACAAATTCGGTAGTAGTTAAAGCATTTCCATGCTTGGTAGAGTGTAAGCCTTCAACGTTAGCATAGCTAGATCACGTGACTGAATAATCTATAAATAGAAACCCACAAATTCCAAACTAAGCTGCCCCTCCCCATGGTTATTAATTTGTTTTGAACAAAAGTAAATAAAAGCACCAACAGTATTTTTTTTTAAATCCATATTGCCCAGGTTTGTTTTGGATATTGTTGATTGCAGTACCACATACTCTTCAACACAAACAGAGTGATGCAGAAAGCAACTGATAGGATTAAAACTTGAAACAGAAAGGAGTGCTTTCATATGTATTGTTTTTGTCTTGAGTATCAAAGTCTTGAAATCCATCAAAGAGACCCTCCTTTTGGTGCTGTGTTCTTGCCAACGGTCAGTGATCAAAGTTGGGAGAGATATGGGACTACAACTGTATGAATGGAATAAGTTTGGCTTCATACAGAATTTGATGTTGGGACAGTTATTGAGTTAACTTTAAAGGCTTCAAACACATTTTACAGTTTGTCGGTACATGAATACAGACAGCCCCATCTTTTTCCGGTACAGAAGCAAATTTTATTGGTAAAAACCGGCACATACTGGTCTAAAGGAACCTCTGACGATCAAAAAAAAAAAAAAAAAAATTGGGTGTGTGTGTGTGTGATGTGGATTTTTAACATAGCTTTAACAATTTTTCAGTCATATCACTATGATGTCTGCAGTGTGGCAGTTTATAGTGATGTCTAGCACTGGGGCATCATGCCGCAGACATGTAGCATGATGTCCCACCCAGTCACATTATCCTGACACCAGGCCGACCAGTCCTAACACTAACCTCTTAATGCTGAGCGCCAAGCAAGGCAGCTATTAGTACCATTTTTGTAAGTCTTTGGTATGACTCGGCCGGTGATCGAACCCACGACCTCCCACATCCGAGGTGGACACTCTAACCACTAGGCCACCAGAGTGGTCAAAAAATTGATTTTCACACACAATATTGGTCAGTTAAATTTTGCTGCTAGTCACAAGTCAACTCTAACGAAAGATAATACTTTTAAAAAAAGAGTACAGTCCTACATGTACATGTACTTCAATTGGCCTAGATTTTGGATAGCATGAGAAAATCATTGTCTTGTTGAGGCTACCAATGGGATGAGGCTATTCACTGGGAAATAAAAACTTTAGACCACTGACATTGTTGTAGTAACTTATTGTTGTAAAAATGTGACTTGTTACATAATCTCATTTAAAAGACATCCACATACTCTTCTTTTTTCTGCAACCAGGCATGACTGAATTATTATTTGTATTGTGCATTAGAAATGCCATTTGTTTTTAGAAATTTTTTGGTACTTCAGATGCATAATCATTGTTCTGCAGTAGATTTATCAACTAAACCCTGATATCTCGGGACCCGGTTATCTTGACAATTTTTTGACACCCCTGACATAATTGAGATAACCGGGTATGTATGTATGTATGTATGTATGTATATATATATATATATATATATATATATAGATATATATATATATATATACAATAATTTGACAACAAACAATGCAAAACCAGTTTCTAACTAGCTTAAGCACTTTTGACTCTAAATGAGTCTGTTATCTTTTAGCAGCTGACACATTTTCATTTAAATAATTCTTGCAATTGCTTATTAGTCACACAATAACCTATAATTACTACGAACAAAATTAAATATCTGGGATATAATTTGCAGTTATGTAAATTTACATTAAAAAACAGATAGCAATATGGCTAATTGATTTCTAGGTCAATATAAAATATTTTTCTGCATCAGCATCAAGTTGAAAACAACTAGATGAAACATACAAAATTTCAAGCTTTTATTCCTGTAGAAATAAGTCACGTAAAATTCTGTAACCTCAATGCTTTTTCTGGGCATTTTTGTTTGTCTTGTCTTTGTTTTGTATTTGCCTTTAAAAAAAAGTCTCAATTTGAGATGAGAGCAATTAGGCTAGTTAGAAACCAATTTTGTACTGTTCATTTGGCAGTTTATTGCATTTATTTTAATCAATCCCCAACACACGTAATCCTTTTGCTGGATCCAGTACATGTGAAAAGACTGTTTTTCGCAATATGATTTATATATATATATATATATATATATATATATATATATATATATATATATACCACCTCCCTCTGTCCCAGCGCATACTCATAGCACAGTTTACTCTTTAGAAAATAGTACAACAATTGTCAACATACATGTATTTTGATGATAATCGTAATATGAAACAAGTTTCACAAGCAATCCACAAAAAATGCAAGTGTTTATTCACAAAGTTATGTCATTCACTGCAACCAGCTGTAAATGAAAAGGGCAATAACTCTTACAAAAGCATGGAAGCATAAAAAATTTTCAAGATGTGCATCGTTAAATGATGACCTTAGTATGTAGTAAATTTCACAGCAATCCACCAAAAAAAAAAACAGCAAAAGAATAGCTGCATTCACAAATTTATGCCCTACACTGCCAGTTATAAACCATAAGGTCAACAATCAAGGTCTTACAAAAATCATAAAAATTTATCAACATGTGCATCATTAAATGATGACCATAGCATGTTTCAAGTGCAGAACTAGTTGCATTTCAGGTGATGACTGTAATATTTACCAAGTTTCAATGTAAACCATCAAAAACTGGGGGTTGAACTAGTTGTCTTAACAAGATTGTGTCATACACTGCATTAAGCTGCATGTAACTATAACCAAATTCATGGGATCAAAGTGATTTGCCGATACACACATCGTTAGCCAATGACCAAATCATGGCAATCCATCAAAAAACTGCATGACTCATTGCACTAACTGGATGTCAAGAGGAAGAGACAGAAGTTTACAATATTCCTCTGCCTCCATACAAATGGTGCCAAGGTTGAAGCTGAATAAAGCTGGGTAAAAATTGACATAATAACAACCAAGTCATGCACTTTTGTGAAATCATTCCAGGACAACAAAACAAAGAGGGTGGCATATGGTTCAGTAAATTGGTCAGAACATGGATGAGTTTTGCTCTCACCTGGACCTCATCCAATACTGTGGAGTTTACTCGGAACCTCTGTTGCTCCTGCTGCACATTGCCAGAATAGGCACTTGTCAAGGTGGTGTTGAAAAATTTGGCCCCAACCTGAACAGAAGTACCACCACTATATTCTAAGTGTAGTACATCTAGGTAATAGCTATGAAAAAGAAATGAAACATTTTTGCTAAATAATATATTTACTGAAATATGCTCCCATACATTAAAATACTTCTAAGCACATGTTTTATGAGTTTAGCTAGAAATCTAATGTTCACAAGATAGCATCCTTTGTATATTTAATACTCATACTGCTTTTAGGAATTTCATAAATTTCTATTTACAAAGATGGTGAATTTTAAACTTTTGTGCATATCTAATGATGTTTAAACATTGCAATTCACAGTAGTTAGGAATAGGCTGGTTTTCAACTTGACAAAGACTAGAAATGTGTTTAAAAAAACACAAATGCCCTATCAAATGCCTGAAACTGACCTGAAGTGAAGTCATTTTATGGAAACAAAAATGCTGAATGATGGACTGACTTAATTTTCATATGGCTCTTACAACTCTGTCAACCGGAACCCTAATAAAAAATAAGTTCTTTGTATGAAACAATCACCCGCTGTTGTACCTGAAACATATCTCAGATAATTCAGTAATAATAATGATAATAACAGCGGAATTGCAATTAACTGAATGTTGCCCATTTATTTTCTACTAGGTTTTTCCTGCCTATTGTACAATCTTCGCACCAAACATACTTAAATTCTAGAGTTGGACCTCATCCAATAAGAGAACAAGTGTTTAATGGAATTGCTTAATGTACAAATGAAACTAACAATAAATAAAATTATGAAACTAAATGTTCATGGAAGCATGATCAATGAGTCTCACATATCTGAACATTTTATAGATTAGAGGAGATAAATAGCAAGTTCCAGTACTGGTCCCCCTCTTATAAGTCAACCTCTTATGCAGCAGGAATGTGACCTTATAAGAGAGGTGGCCTTTTTAAAGGGGGATCACACAGATGTGAGTAATAACTAAATATAAAGAATTAAAGGTGTATCATTTAGAATCACAAAAATGTTATCAGGTTTGGGACTTAATGTGATAAAAATAAAATCAATGTTATTTTTAAAAAATTATGAATCATCACCAATTGTAGCAAAAAAGGTAGTGACTTTGTCATGTTATCCACTTTATTTTTCCATCTGGTAGCAGTTAAGTACATTTGAAAATCTAAGAGAGGGAAGCCACAAAAGCTAACATACCTTTTTACTATCGGGTAACCAGATGATATGTTGACTTAAACTGAACAATACTGTTGTTAAGCAATTAGCTTTTATCATCTTGATAATTATCAGCAGTAATTAAATCCAGTAATTATCAAAGTGACAAAACCTAAGATCTGTAGAACATGCATCATCAAGGATAGCAGATTACTTACTTCTTTGTATGGACTAAAATTACTTTATTGGCATTCTGAAACAAATTTCAATGTGTTGAGTTGAGAAATCAACAAATATTAGTGAGATTTCAATCTGAAAACAACAATTTTGTGACCGTTTGCTAAGGGTAAATTTGAGTTTCTGCACTAATATGACAGCCACTAGCTGCATTAGAAGGGTGGCTGTCCTTGAGTGGTACTTATGAACACAAACTCATTGGTGCCTTGGGATTCTGGCCATATAACAAGTTACGGAGTGGGATCCTTGTAGTACCTTTTTCCTTTGGTCAAAGTAAAGCGAGGAGAGCTTTGTTCACTGTATTTCCAAAAATCTGAGGAGTAACCTGGAGAACTTGCGATGAGAACCTGAGCAAATGAAAACAGTTTTCTATATTTTATGAACATATATAACATGACTATGTTCTATTATCATATAATGCCATATAAAAAATAAAGAGCCTGTGCTCTCAAAACTTTTGGACCAAGAAACTCAGCTCAAAGTCTGCAACTCTTTGAACTGATGAAAGTTAAAATCATGAAAATCACAGCATCTTCTTACTTTGCTTCCTCTATTAGCATGATGAATTTTAATTACGTACATATAGACCAGTAAAGACAAGTAATGACAAGTATAGATCAGTACAGACTAGAATGGACTAGTAAAGACGAGTACAGACTAAGTGCAAAATCTATTTTGAGGTTTTGAGCTCGAGTTTATTTGCTCAAAAGTTTTCAGAATATGTGACCTGGGTGTACTATGTTTTTTTTCTATCAACGATTTAAAGCAAACAGCAAAAACTCTGATCTGCCAATACTTTATGTGCTAGCAGATCTAGGTCTACAATGCATCTGGGCACAGGCTACACACATATTAATACAGTAATAAAAATATCGAGAAATGGAATGATGCAAGGACAAACCAAAAATTTAACAAAAACAAATGTGCCCCTTTACATTATACATTTTTTACTATTATTTAGCTATTTTGCCATTAACATTTACAAAGTATTCAAAAATCAGGAAGTTGTTGTTGTTGTTGTTGTTGTTATTTAATGCCAAGATACATGGCAGCCAGTATTAATGGTGGAGGAAGAACCCAGGAAAACCTCTTGAAAGAACCACCAGCCCATGAGAAGCTACTGGCAAGCTTTCTTGCATACCCACACTGGCCAAATCCAAGACTCAAACCCATGTAGAAAGAGATGAGATGGCAGTGATCCGTAATGGATAGCGCTTTAGACCACTTGGCCACTCACAGCCCCCATAAATCAGGAAGTCTCCTTACAACTGCAAAAGAATGTGCAATTGTTAGTATGAAATGGATTTTTAAGATAGTGTTCTTGAGCCTCATTGCCATTACATGAAGTTAGCATTCAGCATGCATTAAATTGTTTCTAGAACAGTTTGCCTTGGTTCTGTTTGGTGTTTTTACAGTACAGCAACACAAGTAGGTTATTTTGAGCTGAGGCAACTGGAGTAAAGTGACTTGCATAAGGACACACCACTATAGCCAAGCCAGGCTAACACAATGGTAGGATTTGAACCCACAACCTTTTGGTCACAAGTCTGGCAAACTAACCCCTATGCCTCTGTAACTACTTTCTTTGATAATTAATTTATCAATTCAACTTTACAAATTTCAATATAAAACTTTCCTTAACAATTATAAGGCATCTGCAAATCATTATTTTGTCTTTAATTGGTATTCACATTTAAAAGCTTAGAATTCAAACATAATCTGGATAGAAAGAAGGTTCCATTAAAAGAAAGGACTACTGATTGATTAACACTGAAAATCTAGGCAAATAAATTTCTTATATGCAAGGATGCATACATTATTCATTCTGGGCATCTTATAATCGTTATGATTTTTATTGACCTTTCTGGTTGGAAGTTTATCAATATTTACCTCCCCTGGCCACTATGTATCACTACAAACATCTGCCATTAAGCTACAGATTATGGCTTCTGATTACATATGTGCCTGACCAAAAACAGCTGTTTAAAAACAAAGCTATACAGCAAACACTTATACATTCCTGTATTAAACTGTATGAACTTTATTTCTGCAGAAGGCATGGAATATTTACTTTCAAACACTAAAGGGGGCTCCAAGTGGCCAAGTGGTCTAAAGTGCTCACTGTTACAGATCACTGCCATCTCATCTCTGTCTGCATGAGTTCGAGTCTCAGGCTCGGCTAACGTGGGTACGTGAGAAAGCCTGCCAGTAGCTTTTCATGGGTCGGTGGTTCTTCCCGGGGTTTCCTGGGTTCTTCCTCCACCAATTATAATGGCCACCATGTATGGCCTATCTTGTGCTGAAAAATGGTGTTAAACCCTACAACAATGACAACAACAAACACTAAAGAGTTACAAAAGACCAGAACAACCAGACACCTTAATCATGACACTAATGTCTGCTAATTGCCTCTTTTCAGAATGTCTGTGTGCAGGAAAATTCCACAATAACCCAAATGCTCCACTAATTTAAATGAACTTGGAGAACTGTTTAAAGAAGCTTTCAAAGTTTAACCATAAGGGAGTTCTGAAATTTGAAAAGGTCTGGCGAGGCTTGATATTAAAGTCTTAATAGGTAAACAAGAGCCATGACACAAGATGTAATACCTCTGGACAACATGACACACCAAAAATTGAATTATATATTCTAGCATTGCAATATTGTTGGACAAGGCATTCAAAGTCCTGTATTTTTCTCTTAAGATGTATGCTATTTGCCTAAATAACTTGCAATATATTCATGAAAGATTGTTCTCTTTGAAACAAACAAACAATATCTTAAAAGTCAACTTTATTGCTAAAGGGAAGATTTCTCATATCATGGATATATAGAATAGTCATTTACTATGGAAAAGACTTAAAACTCGAACATGTCAATAGCATGAATTCACTTTTAATTATGGGCTACAAATTTTCATTTATTTTGTGGTTCTTTCAAAATCAGACATTCAAAGATCCAGCTTGCAATCATCCATCTTTTTTTTCACATGATAAATAGAATTTTACATTTGAGGCCAACTGAAATGAAGTTTATGAAATGTTTACAAAAAATTTCAGTTACTTGCTGCACTTATTTCCTAATTATTTTTAAGTAAGCACTCATGTAATATTTCCTATGTATGAATAGGTTTAATAGCTATATAGCTCCAATTATAAGTTCAAAAAGTGTAGAAAAATTAGCACAAGCCTTGCTAAATAGCACCAATTAGAGGTTTAAAAAGTGTAAAGATAAAAACTGCAAAATATTTAATATAACTCCTTCCAAATAAATGTTAAAAGTTTTTAAAATAAAAGATAAAGGTAAAAATATACAATAACCCATGATAAGAAAGAAATTTCATATTAATATATCTCTATAATAACACCTCTTAATTTTAAAGTTAAACATTACCTTTCCAATAGATGGGCCAGTCTGACTAAAGTAAAACTTGACACGATCATCACCCTTGACAAAAAACTGGTACTCTCCATCATGAGGAGGTATGAAATAGCCAGAGAGACGAGAAACAAAATTATCATAATTCAGATCCTCAAAATATGCTTCATCAGCAATACCAGAATGATAATCAGTGGCACTTGTACTGAGGCTCCAGATTTGTTCCAAAGTCTCAAAAGTCTTCTGGGTTGCATTCCAGTATTCCAATTTTAAGCCTCGACCTCCTACATTAAATAAAATTAATGTATATTATGTTTTGAATCATGATGTAAGAGGGAAACTCTTCAATTAGGGTTAACAGGAATAATATTATAAATTAATGATACAATTCTTCAAAATACTTCTAGGTGTACAGACAGACATAAAGACAGGTGAATAAACAGACAGATGGTACAATAATACTATAAGACTGTATATAAATCATTACCTGATTACCTTCTTGCTTAATGTCAAGAAAGAAAGCACAAGACTAAAACAAAGACTACATATCTGAATGTAGTAAAATGTTCAATCATTCTATGGAAAAGTTACTGAGCATACAAAATTTCTACATACTAATTGAATAGGTCAGTGATTGTCTATCTGTGCTAGCAGAATCTGAATCTGTATTTCAAAGATTTAATGGCAAAACAGCAATACTAACAATACAGTGCTGATTAAAAGTTAACTTTTAAAAATGTTAATAGAAAGCATTGCAAAATTAATTCAAGAAAAAAATTCCATTCCAAATAGACATGAACATGTAGTACTACAAGACAGAAGATAAAAGCAAAGAAGTTGAAATTCTTTAAAACAATACATAACATAAAAAACTGAACCTGCGGATTTTTCGTGCCAGTTATAAAAGAAATAAACTTGCACTCGTAGCTACATTCAGTTTAGTGTATACAAACAGAAGACTGATTAGTACATTGACCACAATAAGTTCCTTTCTAAACATGAATGTATTCTTTTAGCAATATTTGTTCAATGTACATTTTCCAAAAATTTGAATGCTTTCCTAAGGCATCATAAAAATCAGTCTCTGATTAGTCTTTTACCTGTAAAATCAGATCCCAGGACAGATGGTGATGCTGCCACTTCACACTTAAGGTATGTATCCTGTACCTCCTTGACTACACATAGAGTTTCTGGAAAATAGAGGGAAACCGGATTTGAGATTAGAAAAGAATTTTGGTTTAATCACTATATCATCTGTTCGTATTTTATTTGATCTATTTGAGCTTACATTTTAAGTTTTATTAAAATTCAAGTATCATGTCAAATTGTAATGAGATCAGTCTAGCTTTCTGGCACGAAACACAGGAATGCTGAATAGAATCATATACTGAATGTTACTCAAATTGTCAAATACATTACATTAACAGTAAATAATATAAATAATTAAAATTGCTTCCGTGCTTTCTGCAAGAATGATATTATATAATTAACACTGAGCACATTACACTGTACTTACCTCCAACATAGGCCCTGGCCTTAGTGTAAGGGGGATGCTCATCAAAGTACTTGCCATAAATGGTCAAAAGCAGGCCCCCCTCTGTGCTACCTGAGGTAGGAGAGATGGATGTGCTTTCTGAAACAAAAATTATGTAATGGAATTCAGTTCTTTGGCATAATCTGCATGATGGTTCGTCATTATTAAGGGTTCTAATATAATCTAATATTAACTTCCCAATGATTTAATACAGATACATTTATGATGAACTGTATCAAGAAGCTTGATGCCAATTTACCCATTTTTGAAAGGTGGATAACTCTAATGATTGGTCCTATATTGATTATACTGAAATATAATTCAATTTTGACCACTGCAATAATATCTTTGGGTCTCACCATGTAAATATCCAAATTATCAATCACTCCATTCACCCTCTGATTTATAAGCCTATTTATTTTCACATACATCTATACACAAAATGATACTAAGGTCAATTGATTCTTCCATCCCTCCCTCCTTCCCTCTCTCTATATATCTATCCATCCATTCATCCTCCCTCCTTATATATACATATATATATATATATATATATATATATATAATTTAGGAATAAATAGAGATAAAGTTTTATTAATATTATTATAATGTATAATGCACATTTTTTTTGAGAAAAAAAATATATTATACCTCAATATATTATTGATGAATGTTCAATATTTCATCAGAACTCAAATTATATAATAAAAAATTATGATGTGCATAATACTTATAATCATAAAATAAATAAGTATTTTATAAATAATTAATCATACTATATTGAAAACTAATTTTAAAATTAAATTACACAGAGTTTTACATACAGTTTTGCAAGAACGAATCAAATTGTTCCTGATGAAAATACCTGATAAGAATGACAAGACTAGGTACCACTGAATCAAGATATATTATCTCTGGAAAATAAATATTTTGTTTAGACCTCTTAAAACAAGACAAACTCCAAAAAGATACCAAACAACCTGTGAAGGTTTGAAAGATGGCAATCCTGTCACACCCAAAAGGTATAAGATTACCTATGTGTAGGCCTGAAAAATGGCAATCCTGTCACACCAAAAAGGTACAAGATTTACCTGTGTGTAGGCCTGAAAAATGGCAATCCTGTCACACCAAAAAGGTACAAGATTTACCTGTGTAAGCTTGAAACATAGCAATCTCATCATCATTGAAGATCTTCAGTGTGGTGCTATCCGGAAGAGATCTGCAAAAAAAAAAAACCAGCATATAGAAAACTCACTACTGCAAACAACTGATCAGTCAAAGAAACAAATATGAATCCATATCCCTAATAAAAGTTAGATAAAAGAAAGTGTTGTTTGTATTCTATTATTACCACTGCCTTCTGCGCTGCGTATATCTTTGATTATTACTGGGAACTTTTTCACCATATTAAACCTCTACTGTTAGGGTTTCCAGTTTCTTTTGCATCATATCTGTTATTCTTTCTACCCTGTGTTTAAGATAAATAATTTCCTTCAATAAAAACTGACAAAAAATATCCATTTCTTAAAAAAAATTCTGCTATGCATTGATCTGGCATCTGTCACAAGAGCCATCTCCAAACCATCGTAAAATCCACTGAAGGTTGTACGAGTCGTAGTGGACATTAAATCATGATTATTTTTTATAAGGAAGGGGATGATCTACCAGTGGTCAATCCCAGCAGATACCAATACAACTAAATACTAGTTGACTCCTTCGGGACAAGGCCACTAATATATTTAGTTGGCCCAGAATGTGCTGAACTTGAATATGT
The DNA here is from genome assembly GCA_016617855.1 of Megalonaias nervosa. Classification (NCBI taxonomy): domain Eukaryota; kingdom Metazoa; phylum Mollusca; class Bivalvia; order Unionida; family Unionidae; genus Megalonaias; species Megalonaias nervosa. Next base: position 219,783 of record JAECUM010000869.1, read on the forward strand.
ATTTGTTGCTTATGACACCAGTTTAGAAAATCTCAAACCAGGAGGCAGAGGCCTGTGAATTTAGTCCCCCTGCCATCTGAGATAATTCACCATAGTGGAAATGACAAATAGAATGAGTATGACTTTTTCATAAATTTTGTCTTGCCACCAATTAAAGGCTGCTACTATGGTCTTCAGTTCTAGGATTCTGATGTGCAATAGTCAATGCTGAAAAGGCCTCCTGAAACAACGGGTCGAATAAGCAAAAAAATAACCCCCCAAAGAAAACTTACACCCTTCTGCACATGCATGAGCGAAATAGCCAATGAAAAATTACATTTCTATCACAACTAGGCATCAGGCTAAATGAAAAAAATCTCTTGGAAGGAGATTTATTTGGATTTATTCAGAAGTAGCCCCCAAAATGTGTTTCCTACTCGCATTTCAAGCAAAAATGACAAAAATCTCTAGGGGTTAATGATCTAAACCCACAAAACCAAACCAAACCATTCTGATTAACACCTGATAATGTCACAGAAAGGTCTATTCCAGGATGTATGACTGTGAGGTTCATTCTAAATTCATAAGTATTGCACACAAAAATTAAGAAAACATGCAAAATTAAACACAAGTCCTACTTTGATGTCCTCATGAATTCTCTCTATAGTTTGATTCCCCCCCCCTTTCCTTTTAAAATGGCTGGGGTAATTTCCTCCCTTCATTTTCAGTACAAGAAAAGTACCTTCTCAGGGATTCTGAAATTAAGCTAGGCATTTTTTAATCCATCGTATTTTTAAAATTTGTCAAACCCTTATTCTGGATGGAAATCTATGCTACAAGGAAAAGTTTTAATGGTTAACATCTGCAACTTCAAATGGAAGAAATGCCACAAATTTTAATACAGAAAATATATTTTTTTACATTACCTTCCATAGGGTGCATCAATTATGAAACTGGTATTCAAGTTACCTGTTAAAAAAAGTTGAAGCAAGTGATGAAGCACATTCTTGCAATTTTCTAATTTTAATACATAAAAAACACATATATGGACAAATATTTCAGTCATTATATGCAGCCTCACCCCACAACAGCTTAATTAAAAATATCGGACTGAATACACACTAACATTTTTAAAATTCCAGATATGTGTAAAATCCTGAATTTAAAAGTGAGATTTAAATTCTACTTGTATCACTTCAAAGCAAAATAAAGAAAATTTTCCTATCCAACATGATATTCCTTACACAATTATTATAAATACACATAAAGATTATACATTATTTAAACTGATTAATAATACAATGCCAAATAATTGTATACAAATTAAATGCTGAATGTATAGACATTATCAGCCTTGTATTTTACAAGTAAATCCCTCCATAAAGGTTTAAATTTAAACTCACCAACGTATGTTCCTCCCATTTTACACTTCATGTATCCCCATGTGCTGGTCTCTGAGTTCAACTGTATTCCATAGCTAGCCAAATAGTAAGAAAAATAAGCAAGAATCCTTTGAAGGGACTGATGCTCTACTGAGCAAAAAGAATTTCCAGGAATTACAATAAAACTATTTCTGCCATTTAACTGTCAAGTGTTGAAACCATCTCTATACTCATCAGCAATAACAAGGTTTTTAAATTAGTTGCTGTGGTACACATACTGGATCTCAGCTTATAACTATTTTCATTTAGGACAAATCAAACATTTTTAGAAACCTTGTAGCAAAAACCCATGTCATAATGATCACCCATTCATGGGGAGTAGTGACAAGCTTTGTAAGACAGTGGTCACAGCAGCATTATTAGATGTACAACTGACACCATTTTCATTTAGGACCAACTAGGTATCATGAGAAGTCTTTTTGTGAAAACCCCATGTTGATACAGCCACCCATTTGGAGAGGAATAGAGAACAGTATTTTCAAGCTATGATTTTTCCATTCAGGAGGAGTAGCGATAACAAGATTTTCAATATTGTTGCTGTGCCAGTCATACTGCACATCAGATCATCATTAATTTCAATTATGATGAACTGGACTTCATAAGAAGTCTTGGGTGAAAATCCACCATCAATATCACTTTCTGTTGCAGTAGAGTCATGACAATACTTTCAAGATGGTTACCATGATGGCTCTATTAGATATCAGACTGGCATCAATTTCATTTAGGACCAACTGGATATCAGGAGAAGTCTTTTTGTTAAAACCCCATGCTGATATGACTATCCATTTAGGAGAAATAACAATAAAAAGATTTTCAAGATGGCTGCCATGGTAGCCATATTGGATCTCAGATCAGCACACTTTTTATTTAGGACCAACAAGACATCATATGAAGTCTTTCAGTGAGAACCTCATGATAATATGTAGCAATAACAAGATTTTCAAGATGGCCACTGTGGTGGCCATGCCGGACATTAGATCAGCACCATTTTCATTTAAGACCAAGCAGATATCATAAAAAGTATTTTAACTACCGTACTGGACATCACAGTGGCACCATTCTAATTTGGACAAACTGGACATCATAAAAAGTCTTTTAGTGAAAATCCCATGTTGATATGGCTATCCATTCAGAAGCAGTAAAGATAACACAATGGCCACTATGACAGCCATGTTGGATGTCCAAGTAGTACCATTTCATTCAGACCAACTAGATAATGGGATGAATATGTGTGTAAAGTTTCAAGGTAATCCTCCCAGTAGTTTAGAAGGAGTAGGGATTACAAACTTGCACTAATGGATGGACAGACGACGGACAATAGACCATAGATTATCCCTTAAACTCTTACCAGTAGAGCTAACATTAGATAAACAAGAAAATGAATAATAAAAATTCAAAAAAGATAAAATATTTACCACACAAACACAAGGCTCTGATATTCAATATACAACCAGTATAAAGTAAGCTATAAAAATATAAAATGTTTTGCATGCAGGCACACATCCTTTATATTTATATATATATATATATATATATATATATATATATATATATATATATATCCTAAAGTGGGCACTGTTGGGACCAAATATTTGGATTTCTTCATAGAGGTGACCAGTATCAAGAGCTTTGAGCAATAACAGCTTTAACGGGACCAAAATATGTGGTCAATCTGCTGGAAACATGTTACAGTGGGTCAGTTTTGGAAAGTTTCATTATATTCTTATTGCCCATTACTACAGTGTATTCATTCTTATGAAAGGCCAAATTGTAGCTTACCTTAGAGAAAACTCTAAATATGAAAAGCTATAGCCAGAAGAATGCCTTTCATTAAACAGAACAGAAAATTCATTCTTTTAATTAATGCCATTCATATCAAGGATTTAGAACAGAAGACTTATATGTTTATTATTATTGGCAGCATGTTAATAAGTACACATACATAACAGAATTTAAAGCAAATTAAATCTTTGATGTCATTCACCAAATGAATCTCTAAGGTGATAAGAAACCAATTATTAGACTAAAATTGTTCCTTCGATAATACTTAAGCAGTCATAATACATTAGGAAGTTATATCTTCTCCAAATACATTACCCCAATCTTAATGCAGAAGAAAAGGATGTAAGACATGGAACAAGTTACATCTATTTATCCAGCAGATGGCAAAATTTCCAAATCTTATGAGAAATATAGATTAGTGACATCATATAGATATGCCTGGACGTGGCTTATAGAAAGTTTTCCTCATGCAAATCAAGTGGAAGTAGAGTGACCATGTCCTTTAAAAGTTGCTGAATGACCCAGTAATGTAATCTGCAAGTACTTTAGACCCCTTGGCCACCTAAAGCTCCTTCCTGTGTGAGAAACTCCCAAGCTCGAATGGTGAAGAGGCAAAAGATATCAGTTTTGCCAGTATCTCAAAAGAATGTGCCTAGTAGCAAAAGTGGACGAAATAGCAAACATATGGAAAAGATTTGGCAACAATTCTTCTAAGTTCACTCTTATCTAACTTTCACATAGGTAAGCAGACAATTTTAATATTTATGTTGATAAAACAAACTTGGAAGGGCTGGATTGTGATGCATTGGTTGTACTCCTAAGGTATTATAATCAGGTAAATATATTTCAAGAACTTTTGGTTGAAAAGATGGGAAATCGGAAACAAAAATAGACTATTATATTTGTTGTGGCATTAGTATACTGCATATAATCTCATACAAGTAAGATCTAAATGCAACCAGCATAGATCCAGATCTGCAATCACCTAATGCACCAGTAGATATGGGTCAATGCTGTTTGTTAGGATTCATCAGTAGAACAAATAAAGACCCAGATCTGCCAAGGCATTATGCAATGGCAAATTAAAGGTGTATGTTGTTTGCAGTTGGACCTAACTTATATGTGAGTATACATGGTACTTGTCAATTAGGACCTTGTTACTTACAAGGTGTCAGCAATGGCAGCTGAGTCTTTCAAGCTGCACAACTGTGGTCCTGAATAAACCCTAGATAAAAATATATGTGCATGAAATCAGTGCAGGAACAAATAATGGTAATGCTCAATAACCATATAAACATCAGATGTGATAAAGACAAACATAATTAATTGCTCTTTAGATGTTAAAAAGATCAAGACAAACAATTAATTGTTCATTAGAGGTTACAAAGATCAAGACATTTTATTATTCTTTAGATGTTAAAAAGATCAAGACAAACAAATAATTGTTCATTACATGTTACAAAGATCAAGACATTTTATTATTCTTTAGACGTTAAAAAGATCAAGACAAACAATTAATTATTCTTTGGATGTTAAAAAGATCAAGACAAACAATTAATTGTTCATTACATGTTACAAAGATCAAGACATTTTATTATTCTTTAGATGTTAAAAAGATCAAGACAAACAATTAATTATTCTTTGGATGTTAAAAAGATCAAGACAAACAATTAATTGTTCATTAGATGTTACAAAGATCTAGACAAACAATTAATTGCTCATTAAATGTTACAAAGAATAAGACCAACAATTGTTATGTATATCTATTTTGTGTGTTTCATTTTTTCCATGATCATTGATTGTAACAATCATCTGTAGACAAGATATTACTTAATAATTTTTTGTTCATGAGTGCAGATTTTATTTTAAGGTAATGAGCTATAAATAGGTTGTTGATTTGGATTCAAGTTCTATTTAATGAACCTGCTTACAGTTTAGGATAATTTTCCAGTGGATGATTAAGTCAGGTGGGTTGTGTTGTGACCTATATCATGTGGGAGGTATTGCAAAACAGTCATGATAGAGTCATGGGAATGTATATAATAAGAAGGAAGAAAACAATATATTCCTAATTCCTATTTTTATTAGTTTTTATATTATTTTCAGTCTGCAGATGTTTTTAACATTGTGTTAAGATTTAATCTGAGGGGAATCATTTATTTAAATTATTTATTGGAATTACAAAGTGGTCATACAACTTGACAAAGTACTAATTTGGAATTATTGTGAATTAATTCAAAGGAATTCTGGACAATGCCATTGTGAAGACTGATGGAACTTCAGCACATTCAAGGCTTCTGGTACACCAGAACATACTGGACCTGGAATTCATTTGGAACACTAAATTCTTTTTGACTTGTGATAGAACTTTTTAAATTTATTTTGATTTATTACAATACTCTAAGTTCATCTTACATTTTCATTCATAACTGAGATATTTAAATTATTTATCAAGTTTTACAAAACTTGTTGATTCTGCTTCTTTCTGTTACTTATTTTAATAGTATATAATTGTAACACAATTAACTGTTCTTTAGATGCTACAAAGATCAACACAAACAATTAACTGTTCTTTTGATGGTACAAAGATCAAGACAAGTAATTGTTCTCAAGAAGTTACAAAGATCAAGACAAACAATTAATTGTTCTTTAGCTGTTACAAAGATAATGATGAACAATAAATATTTCTCTATTATTGTTAAATATTGCCATATCTCAAATGGTTCATCTAAATGAGCCATTATACATTAAATGCATTTCTCAGCTATAATTGCCAAGATATCAATAATCATTTTGGGCACTGTGACCATGTAACATGAAGTCCATGAGGGTCTGAGGTTGTTAATCTCACTATTAATGACTTAAAAGCCAAATGTAAGGTCAGATGGCCAAGAAATACAGTTTATTATCATGCTTTCAAACATGTAAAGGTTTTTTTACCATGTTCTTTTAGCAAGGGCAGCTACAGTGGATGTCAGATCAGTAATATCTGTATAGACTTAAGAAGTACAAGTTATTTTCTTTCAAATGTGGTCAACTTTTGAGTTTATGAGAAACTGCTGTCTTTTTTGCAACAGTGGCAATATTTAATAGCATATCAGCATCATTTCTGTAACTTCAAAGGCCTTCAAGACAGAATGCATTCTTAAGAAATTTGTTAAATTTTGTTAGTGGTTTTGATAAGTTTGAAGGGTTCTCCAATTTTCTAATGGCAATCATATTTGATGGTAGATGTATATCGTTTGCATAAACAAGAAATGCCTTCATGATTTATGTAAAAATTTGGCAAAATTCTGTTAGCATTTGTACCTCAGTTTCCAGAAAAATACATGTCGTGAAGTACTTAAATGAAATTATAGGCACTTAAAATGGTCCACTGTCAAAATGCATAAATACATGGTACTAGAAGTCGCTATTCATGCTTCTTTGGGAAACAAATTAGGTACTAATCTGAGTTTCCTCTAACTTTACCCTTTACAGCAAGTTGCTGAAAACACATGACGAAACGCAGTTGCTTTTATCCATGGACTAGAAAAATTACCTGCCTGAAATCAATTAACAGATAATTCAGTTACTCATTCATAACAGTTACAACATATTTAATCTCTTTAATAAGCTGCAACATGAGACAAAATTACTATGTTTACAAAATTTACCATGTATGATGAAGTTTCTCACATTACATAATTACATAGTCCAAATCTCACAGCCTACGTTTCATAATCTCAAAGGTCATACCTTCATGTGATATAAACAAATTATACTTGACTACTTTTGATAATACTGGAAATAGACCAATGATAACTATGCAGAGAAAAGGCCAATGATAACAAAATTACTTTTGATTATGCAGGGAAAAGGCCAATGAAAACTTTATTACTTCTGATTATGCAAGTCATAATACTGGACGATTATGTGACTAAGCAATGTAACACTGAGATTAAAATCTATTAACAAGTACTGGATATGAACTGAAATACCATACTATTAATGCAACAAGCTGTATTTTAAGTACTATGTCTGACTCTGTCAAAATATCTAATTTAGGTGGGAAAACTCAGTGGAAACTTGAACTAATCAGGTACTAGTGCCCCAGTAATATCTGCCAATACATGAAAATGGTTTAAAGCACATAGCATCAATATAGGCATGTATCATCTATCTGGGTTGAGCATGCTATACAAAAATATTCAAACAAACTAGGCACTATTTCTGTAAGTCAGGTTTTGAGGGTCACCTGTAAACCACACTGCATTAGTCTCACCATATTAAAAGAGTATGCATGTGATACGAGCTAGGTTACATGTAACTTACAGATGTCACTTGGGTTAGGCTACATATATATTACAGATGTATGTGACTAGAGTTAGGCCACATATACCTTATAGATGTATGTGACTAGAGTTAGACTGCATATACCTTACATATGTTTGTGACTAGAATTATGCTATATCTACTTTACATGGTTTTCTTTTTGAGAGAAAGAGATTACCTTACTCCTAAAAATCTACCTACACTCAACAATGACAAAACAACCAAAACCAGCTTAAAGTTTTCCCAAGCCTGCTTAACATGAAAAGAATATTCTTGCTTCAAACAGACTACATGACCCATTTCTCCTGCCCCCTACGACTAATTTTCTTCCACAAGTTATTTTTTATTTTTTTATTTCCAAACCCAATAATGAACTGTTTTCAGACTTCTTGGAAAGCTAATACTTGTGTAGGTTTCAAGTTAGTCCCATCAATAAAAGGGGAATTAACCATGCTAGGAACAGTCCTTCTGGGGATTAACCTCCCATGACCTTGATCTATGTTATGATCAATGCATGATAATTATATATCTTTTTTATCATGGAAATATGCATCCACAGAGTAATGTATATGCATCACTTCTATTAATCATAAATCATATACCCCTTTTCTGATCACTGAGAGTTTGTTTTGATGCATAAGGTAAACAGAAAAATCACAAAATTTTTATCGGAATATAATTTTGTGAGAATTTACCAAGGAAAATTAATTTCTGATATATTAAAGACACTAAAATCTAGAACATGATTTAATGCATATTTAGTTCCTCATTAATTTGCCAGAAAATTAATGCAACATGCATATTTATTCCTTCATTAATTTGCAAAACTATGCAAAATGAATAAGATCTGCTAAAATTGACAATCCTACAAATCATTCTTTGTCATTATGATATTCATATGTTGGTACCCAATTAACGAAAAAATATAAAAGTTTGCATTATGCAACCAGCATATCACTTTAAAATTACTTCCTCTTTATACAATGCAACTAAAACAGGAATTCTTTCACAAACTAATAAATATCTTCTGTTCTATTTCATTTTCAACCATAAAAAGGTTTGATGTAAAGTCTGAAATTTATTTTAAATAAATTCACAGTAATTGAGCTGCATGAGCTAGTACAATTCTTACCGAAGAACTTTTTCTTCTAATCCATTTGTGCTCAGGTCAATATTGGTTCCAAATCTGTCTGTGAAGATTCGTCCATACATCTTCAAAATGGTTCCTGAAAGAATTGTAATAAATCCATCACAATGCAGGTAATGTTGTATGAAGTAAGGACTTTTTACTTACAGTGGAAACCTTTACTTTAATCAAGATATTCTGAAGGCTCAAAATTGACATGTATAAGCATTTTATAAATGAGTTCCAGTGTCTTCCCTTTCTACAGCCACCATGTTGATATGACCATCCATTCAGGAGAATTAGTGAATGGATTTTCAAAATGTTTATCATGGCAGCCATATTTGAGGTAAGATCAGCACTATGTTCATTCAGGACCAACTAGATATCATAATTTGTCCCCTGGTAAAAAAAAAAAACAAACCATGTTGATATGACTTTCCATTTAGGAGGAGTAGCATTCAAAATATTTTCAAGATGGATGCCTTGGTGGCCATACTGGATATCAAACTGATACCATTTTTAATTAGTACCAGCCAGATATCACAAGAAGTCTTCTGTTGAAAACCCAATGCTGATTTGATTTGTCATCATGGAGGAGTAGCAATAAGATTTAAAGATGGCAGCTGTGGTGGCCATAATGGATATTAGATCAACAAAATTGTAAAAATCTGAGACATCATAAGAAGTCTTTTGATGAAAACTCAATAAAGATATGACTTTTCACCAAGGAGGAGTAGCAATAAGTTTTCTAAATGGTGGCTTTGGTGGCCAATATTGGATGTCAGATCAACATAATTTAAAATTATGATCAACTGAGACATCATAAAAGCCTTCTGATGAAATATCCATGCTGATACAACTTTCCATTTAGGCGGAGTAACAATAACAAGATTTGCAAGGTGTGCATATTGGAAGTCTGATGAGCACCATTTTCATTTAGGACCAACAAGTTATTATCAGAAGTCTTTAAGTGAAAACCTGATGGTCACATGACAATCCATTCAGGTGGAGTAGTGATAAAACTGTTTTCAATACAGCCACTCTAGTAATGTCCAGGCAGCACCACATTCGTTTAGATCCAACAAGACACCATAAGAAGTTTCTGGTGAAGACTGCATGATAATATGATTTTCAGTTCAGAATGAGTAGCGACAACAAGAATTTTAAGACAGCTGCTATGGCAGCCATAATGGAATCCAATCAGCATTAATTCCATTTAGGATCAACCAGACATCATAAGAAGTCTTTCAGTGAAAACTCTATGTTGATATGTCAATCCATTCTGGAGGAGTAGCAGTAACAAGATTGTCAAGATGGCTGCTGTGGCAGCCATACAGGACATCTAATGTGGCGCTCTACAGTTTCGTATTTTGCATAGGGTTAGAATTTTAAAGAAAAAGAACTTTCCCAGGTTCCCTCACTGGTTATACTGGTTATTTAATAAAGACCTTGTATATCTTAGGTATTTTCAAAGAACCTTTAATTCCCTTTATTTTTGTGTATGATTGATGGATGTAATATGGGTTATAGAGTATACAGCTTGGCCTTACTCCAGATGTGCACCTTTCAAAAAACTGCTAGCTCCACTTGGTCATTTTCACTTCCTGAACTTCAGAGGTAAATTGTAGAAAAAAGAGCCAATAACTTTTTTTACATTTTATACATTTGGTAATTCATTCATTGCACTTTCAGAAGCTGGTATTGTCTAGTCTGGCAAAATTCATTTTCCCTATTTTAATAGCTGCTAAGGATAGTGTACTTTAGACAAATTCAGGCTGATTTTTGGAGCACAAGGGAGCAGTCATTTTAGTTAGCAGTGTGCTAAGATCATTTACAATTTCCAAAAGTACAATATCAAAAGAAATGTCAGCCACATTACATCAAAGTAGCATAGAGGTATGCCAACATTCTCTCCACTGTGCATGCTTTAAATGCAAACAACTTCACCTTACATACGTCACTCTCTCAAAAGTACATAATAACTGGTTAGCGCCACCATAAAGAGCACATAGGTATTATTATTGCATGATTTAATTTTGATTGTAGGGCTGAAATATTTAAGTTGCAAGCATCAAAACAGTCCTTTTGAATAATTCTCCTGTATTTCACCCCATAGAACAGTATTTATTAGTGTCAGAGTCTCAAACAAGTAAAGCCCCCCCCCACCTTATGATAAAATGTGAGTTATTTTAAAAATGTGCAATAC